>CAUYON010117279.1:0-13899 GCA_963573935.1 Arctocebus calabarensis
GCTGCAACCAAAAAATGGCCGGGCATTGTGGCGGGTGCCTGTGGTCCCAGCTACTTGGGAGGCGGAGGCAGGAGACTCGCTTGAGCCCAGGAATTGGAGGTTGCTGTGAGCTGTGATGCCACTGCACTCCATCCAGGGTGACAGCTTGAGGTCTCAAAAAAAAAAAAAGAAGAAGAAACTGGAAGCAGGTCCACCTGCCCCACCTGAGATGACAGCAGGCTGGCCAACACCTTCAGGGAGCTGCAGGAGAGGCCCTGAGCAGAGGGGCCACTAAGCCACATCCAGGCTCTTGACCCACAGAAACCAAGAAGGAAAGGATGTGTTGATTTAAGCTGCTAAATGCTAGGCTTCTGTTGCACAGCAGCAGACAACACCTGCTGTCACAGGGCTGCTGCTGTGACCTTGAAGTGTTCAGCAAGGCAGCAGACAGGTCACAGGCACTCATACCTCACTATGTTACCATTCTCCTCAGTGAGTAGGCGCATCAGTCATCTAGCAGAAAAGCACCCATTATAATGCTCAGAGACCAAAGACTGAAACTACAATGACAATAGGCTTTTGGCTGCTCTTGGCCCTGCCCTTGTGCCATAAACTACAAAGTCTGGACAGACTCGAGGGACAGCCATAGCCCCTCGCCTCCACCTCTGCGCCAGGGCACCATGCAGACCACAGCGGGCTTCTCAGATGGCTGGTATTTGGAGAAGGAGGAGGCGGGAGAGAAAGGAGCTAAGAAAGACTCCAGAGCTCCACACAGAAGCCCCAAGGTGAATGAGCAGCAGGACAGGAGGACAAGAGGAAAAGAGAACAGGAAGACAGGACAGGCATGTGCACCAGAACAGTGGGGCCAAAGGAGTCACACAAAGTCAGAGGCCCTAAGGCTCTTTCACTTACGACCCTGAAGGCCACACAATCGAAACATGGAACATGCTACGGAAGCAAGAGCCACTCCCACCCCACAGGACTCAGCCCCAGACTAGCAAAAGAGGCAGACATCCCAGTCACACGCCGCCCACCAGACCCAGACTCCATCCTCTTTAGTGGAAGACACCAGTGAGAGAGCAACATGGAAAGATACAGCAAAATCTAAGGAGGTGAAAGTGGGAAAATTAATAAAAACAGAAAAATTAAGGAAGAAGATGGAAGAGAGAAAATAAATAGCAAGGTGGTAGACTTACCCCCATCATATTAACAATTACTCTCTGTGGCAATACATATGAACAAAGTAATTACGAAGCTAAATTTTTTTCTTCCCACACGTTTTAGTGCTTACAATGGATGTTCACTGCTGCCTTGCCTGGGCCTGGCTACTTGGCCAACGCCATGCTGACTGTGCCTGCCAGGGTGTTTCTGGGCAAAACGGACACCTAAGTCAGTGGCCTAAGCAAAGCAGCTGCCCTCCCTCGATATGGATGGGCCTTGTCCCATCAGCTGACAGCTAAACACACAAAAAGGCTGACTCTCCCCTATTAAGTGAGAACCCTCCTACCTGATAAACCTAGATCAGAACACTGGCCTTTTACTGTTAGATTCAAACTGAAACAAGGGCAAAAGGGATCTTCTTGGGTTTAGGTGGGAACCACACCCCTGGCCCTCCTGGGTCCAGGCACTCCATAGGGTAGAGCTGGGTTCCTGCCAGCTTCTGTAACTGCCAGCGCCAGTTCCTATAATAGGCCTCTTTCTATGACATGTACACATATCCTATTGGTTCTGTTTCTCCAAGGAACCTCACCTAATACAGGGTGTCTCAAAGGTTGCCATAATACACACATAGGGAAAATGGGAAATTGTAGCTAAACATTATCTTTTTCTTTTTTTGAGACAGAGTCTCACAATGTCACCCTCATTAGAATGCTCTGGCGTCATAGCTCACAACAACCTCAAACTCTTGCACTCAAGTGATTCTCTTACCTCAGCCTCCCAAGTAGCTGGGACTACAGGCACCCACCATAATGCCCAGCTATTTTTTGTTATAGTTGTCATTGTTTAGCAGGCCCAGGCCAGGATCAAACCCACCAGCCCCAGTACATGTGGCCAGTGGCCTAACCACTGCGTTATAGGCACCGAGCCATACATACCTTTATTTACAAAATATTCATTATAAAATTTAATGAAATATTTCTCTATGTATTAATACCTAAATGTTAAAAATATTAAATATAAAATACGAATTTGTTAATTTTCCTATGTGTGATGAACTTTGGGATACCCAATACAGTGCTGGACTATTTTCCATGGCATTTCAGAAACTAGCCACCAATAAATAACTTCTTATAGAATTAACTATACATTGAACACCAAAAGGTATTTCAGCAAAATACCACTAAAACGCAGCATACTTCTTTGGAATTTGCTACAATGCAGAACAAAGACTGAGCGAAACTTTATCAAATACCATCTTCCCAAACCGCACCATTAATACTCAAAAGTAAAACTGAGATTACTAAGAATACAGCATCCGGGTGGCACCTGTGGCTCAAAGGGGTAGGGCGTCAGCCCTATATACCAGAAGTGGTGGGTTCAAACCTAGCCCTGGCCAAAAGAAAAAAAACAAAAACGGCTCTGCACCTGTGGCTCAACGGGCTAAGGCACCAGCCACGTACACCTGAGCTGGCAGGTTCGAATCCAGCCCGGGCCCGCCAAACAACAATGACGGTTGCAACCAAAAAGTGGCTGGGCATTGTGGCGGGCGCCTGTAGTCCCAGCTATTTGGGAGGCAGAGGCAAGAGACTCGCTTGAGCCCAGGAAATGGAGGTTGCTGAGAGCTGTGATGCCACCACACTCTATCCAGGGTGACAGCTTGAGGCTCTGTCTCAAAACAAACAAACAAACACAGCACCCCAGAACTTAAGTCTGTGACCACAGGAGCCAGTACTTGGAAATCCACCAACATCTGCAGGGTGGGTCACCCTTTGCAGGGCGTGCAGGCTTCTTCCACAGAAGCCTATAGTTCAGCTGTGCTGCCAGCGTCCCACACTCAGCAGTGGCTACATACAGGGGGCCCTACTACAGGGCCTGACTAGGGCTCTCCCTCACACCTCCAGGGCACCCACCTCCACGCTGCCACCTTGGGCCTCAGGAAGGTCAGCCCCAGCCGCTGTACTAGCTTCACCCCCAGCTTCCGCAGCAGAGTCTGGTTGCTCTCAGGGAGTCGACAGCCGTCAAGGCACTTGAGGACAGTGGCAGCTGCAACAAGACAAGCTTGCCTCAGAGCAGCAAGAAGCGTATGGGACTCTCTTGCACCCCTTGGTCTGACACTGCAGTCCTGAGACCACAGACAGTTCCCAGGAGCCCTTTGCAGGCAGCCTGAGGGCACTGAAGCCTCTCAGACCCAACACCCTTAGCGTCACTCACCGGGAGTGGAGAGCCGACCTTCGCCACCTCCTTACCAGAAGCGAGGACTGAGGGTGGAAGAACAAGAGCCCCGAGGTGCGGGGAGCTGTTGTCAAGGGAAGAAGGACACGCACAGGCCAAGTGTGCAAGGTGGGCACTATGCCTCAGGACACCCCCATGCCCAAGAGGCCCCTGCAGCTGGTTGTTTGGCGGGGGGCATCCTGCCGGAATGATGACAAGGACTGGACAAAGCTGAGCCCAAGGGGAGGCCTGAGACCCCCAAGACCCTCTGAGGGGCCATAGCACAAGGCATGTGGGGACCTGGAAGTGGGGACACAGAGGACACAGGGGCCCGAGGAAGGGATGCAGGAAGCTCAGAGGGCTTTAGAGACAGTATGTGATGCTAGGGAGCAGGCCCAGCACATTTTCTGAGGCCTGAGGACACTGGGGCCACATGTGGAAAGATGTGCTGGGAGGTGCACACATAACAAAAAATCAAAGAAATATGACAGTGTCCAAGATACCAACTTACAGATTTTTATGCCTGTAAATAAAATGTCACAAAGACACAATAGGTTCTACATACATATATGGGCAAACTCACAAATATACCTTCTCTTAAAAAAAACAAAAATCAACCTTACCATAGGGTAAACAGTCTTCACGTTTTCCATGTTTAAATACTTGTGCCTAAAAAAAAAAATTACATGTTGCATATACATTTATGAGCTTAAAACATAAATTATCAAACAATTCACTGCATCCTTCAGAATGTTAAACCTCTCACCACCTAGGAACAAGAGAATATTTTCTGTTCATTGTAAAACAGGAACCACAAGAGGATGCAGAAGAAATTTCCCAAAAGGGCTGGGCTCAGTGACTCAGCCTGTAGTCCTAGCACTCTGAGAGGCCCAGGTGGGTGATTTCCTGACCCACAGCGGACCTTGTCTCTAAAAAAATAGCCAGATGTTGTGGTGGGCATCTGTAGTTCCAGCTACTTGGGAGACTGAGGCAAGAGAATCACTTAAGCCTAAGAGTTTGAGGTTGCTGTGAGCTGTGACACCACGGCACTCTACCGAGGGTGACAGTGTAAGACTCTGTCTCAAAAAAAAAAAAAGAAATCTCCCAAAAGGTCTCATCAGAGCACATGGTGACAAAGTCCAGGCAGCTGCTGGCATGGAGGCCCAGTGGCTAATCAGGGCTTCCCTGACAGCACCTGCTGAAGTGCAGGGCACTAGCCTAGGAAAAGGCAACGTCTCAGGGTTTAAATCATCCATGCATGAAGACATGAAGGACAAAAGCTACATGAAGGAAAGGAACCGAAGTTTTCATTCTGAAGTCTCATTTGTTTCTGTTGCCTGCCCCCGCTACAGCCTGGTGCCTGCAAGGCCACCCTCCTTTCCCCCGCACTGGAGTCCAGCAGAACAAAGAGAACAGCGGGTTTCCTCTCAGACACTGCTTCTCACCCTCTGAATTCTCAACCTCAAGTTTTACTTTCTGCTTTGACATCTGGAAGGCAAAAGGGATAATTAGGCTCAGTCTCTAAGCCCCTAATAAGAAACCTGGAGTTCAGCATGCCTAAGCAGCAGCTGTGAATGCCCTTTCTTCAAAGCAGCCTCTCACTGCACGGTGAGGACTGTGGCTGCCACAGACGCCCCACGATGTGCAGACTTCAAGTCAGGTCCCCGCCGCACACCGCTCTGCCAAGATGAAGAGGATTCCACTAAATACAAACACTCTGTATTACTTGATTTTTTTAATTAAGTGTAGGATAAAATCATCTTTTTAAAAATGTAGGGAAGTTCTTTATACTCTATCCCCTGAACCTGCTGAAGCCTCCTCTTTCCTGAGTGCTGGGTCCAGCAGGAGATCAGGGCGGGCAGGTGGGGCTGCATCCCTTTCTCAGGCCCCCTCTTCACTGAGCCACTCTGAGAACAAAAGGTAGACATATTCAACCAGGCAGATCCGAAGACTTAGTCTTCATTCTCTCTAGAGAACTGGATATTAACATGATTCCTGACAAGTATTTATCCAAAAACTATTTAAGAACTCTTCCATGGATTTAGTTTATGTAAAATACAAAATTAACCGGGTCTTGTGCCAGGTGCCTGTCATCCCAGCTACTAGGAAGGCTGAGGCAGCAGGAATGCCTGCCCAGGCATTTGATATTACTATGAGCTATGACACCACAGCACTCTATCCAGGGGACAGAGTGAAACTCTGTCTCAAATAAAATATGAAATTAAAAGTAAATTAAGGCTCGGCGCCTGTAGCTCAAGCAGCTGGGGTGCCAGCCACATACCCCAGAGCTGGGGGTTTGAATCCAGCCCAGGCCTGCCAAGCAACAATGACAAGTACAACCAAAAAATAGCCAGGCATTGTGGCAGGCACTTATAGTCCCAGATGCTTGGGAGGATGAGGCAAGAGAATCACTTAAGCCCAGGAATTGGAAGTTGCTGTGAGCTGTGATGCCACAGCACTCTACCCAGAGCGACAGCTTGAGACTCTGTCTCAAAAAATAATAATAAAATAAAAGTAAATTAAAAGAAAATAAAAGGCTTGGCGCCTATAGCTCAAGTGGCTAGGGCACCAGCCACATACACCAGAGATGGCAGGTTCGAATCCAGCCCGGGCCTTCTAAACAACAAAGACAACTACAACCAAAAAATAGCCAGGCATTGTGGCAGGCGCCTGTAGTCCTAGCTACTTGGAAGACCGAGACAAGAGAATCACTTAAGCCCAGGAGCTGGAGGTTGCTGTGAGCTGTGATGCCACAGTACTCTCTACCCAGGGTGACAGCTTGAGGCTCTGTGAAAGAAAAGAAAGAAAGGAAGGAAAGGAAAGAAAGTAAAGAAAGAAAGGAAAGAAAGAAAGGAAAGAAAGAAAGAAAGAAAGAAAGAAAGAAAGAAAGAAAGAAAGAAAGAAAGAAAGAAAATTAAAATACCAAATTAAAAGTCAAAGTCACTTAAAACCAACTTCATGTACTTTAACTTGAGTCCCCTGTAGAGCAGAGACACAGGGCAAACCCCCAAATGGCCTCCCCTTGGGGCCTAGGTCTAGGGAAGCTGGGAGGCAGCACTCACACTCCTGACCAAGAAGACCGAGGTCACACCCGGGACCAAGGAAAGAGACTGCAAAGCTGCTACCACCTCAGCCAGTTCTTGCAGAGGACAGAACTTGCCAGGAGACCATCAGAGAGGCAGGGCAAACAGACATGGCATGCAGCTGGCTCTGTTGAGCACCAGACCACAGATGACAGTGCAAAGGCACCTCCATGGGTCCAGGAGCCCCAGAGGTATTGGCAATTCCCAATTTGGTATTGACAGTTCCCTTTTACTCACAAACACCCAGTTTGGATAAAATTTCATGATCACCCTATGTGACAAATACTGACACTCCTACCATCCAGAACTGGTGTCTGCAGGATCTATGCCCATCCCTCACTTTGACCCACATGACCTGGAACCCTGGAGGGTGTCCAGCTGCTCCAACCAAGACAGCCAGGCATAAGTGAAGTCTCTGACTCCCAGTCCCAGGCAGAAAGCCTGGTACCCTGCCAGTGTCTCTCTAGACACTGCCCCTCAGGACACTCCTTCCCGGAAAGCACGTGAAGCCAGCCATAGTCAATAGTCCCAGCCCAGCAAGGTACCTACCATGCAGTTTGCTCAGCCATGGTCCAGGTGTCAAGGGGCAGACAAGCCAAACCCTATGTCCCGCCTGTGAAGCCACAGAAGCCACCCATGCGATACTGTCTGTGCCTGTCCCTCATATAGCCAGCCTCAGGGTGAGCCATTCCATCACAGAGAAACACATGAGAGGCAACTGCTGCCCTGCAAGGGGGGGAGGTGTGACTCCATAAAGGGGGGGCCACTCTGTAAGCTGGGGGGACTACGCCATAAGGGGTTGTGTGTGGTTACTCTGTAAGCAGGAAAGGCTACTCCATAAAGGGGAGGGGGGTGTGGCTACTCCATAAGCATGAGGGGAGGCCACTCCATAAGCTGAGGTGGGGGAAATAGAGAATGCGGTAAAGGGATGAGATCTAAATAGGCTTTTAATAGACCGAAGTCCAGTTAGGACACACAGAGAACCTGAAAGAGAAAATGCGAGGAACAGGGGACAGATAACAAAGCTTTGGGGAATAGCTAGGCATGGTGGGGCCTGCAGCCCCAGCTTCTCAGGAGGTCGAAGAAGGAGGATGGCTTGCAGCCAGGAGTTGGAGGCTGCAGTGCACCATGACTGCACCACTGCTCTCCAGCTGGACAACAGAGAAAGATCCTATCTCTTTAAAAGAAAACAAAAGATTTAGGTAATAGAACTGACAGCACTGGGCAGCACCTGTGGCTCAAAGGAGTAGGGTGCCAGCCCCATATACTGGAGTGGAGGTGGTGGGTTCAAACCCAGCCCCGGCCAAAAAAAACTGCAAAAAAAAAAAAAGAACTGACAGCACTTGGCAAGGGGCTAAAGCACTCTTGGTCTCTCTAACTCACTAAAGCATTTCAATTAATATGAAACAAAAATGCTCACAAACATTATTATCAAACTCCTTATAAACAAGGGCACAAGCAGGCAGCCCCCACTGCCTCCACCCCCCACCCAAGACCAGTACTAGGGCCAGCTACCAGCTGGAGTGAGGGTCCGACACCCACATTTTGTAGGTAGAATATTAACTCTTTTTAATCCCTACATGCTTCTCCTCAACAGAGAAATGGTCCTAGGAGATTTGCAGCTGGATCACACAGGTGACACCTGGCTGCTGGCACAGCACTTCCTGGCTCTCTCACTACAGGGCTCAGGAAGCAAAAGAGATGAAAAGGAAGAAGCAAAAGTCAGTAACAACAGGGCTGGTTTTCTGGTTTTCCTTAAAAAGCAAGGCCGTGGGCTCGGCACCTGTGGCTCAACGGGCTAAGGCGCCAGCCACATACACCTGAGCTGGCAGGTTCGAATCCAGCCCGGGCCCGCCAAACAACAATGACGGCTGCAACCAAAAAATGGCCGGGCGTTGTGGCAAGCGCCTGTAGTCCCAGCTACTTGGGAGGCGGAGGCAGGAGACTCGCTTGAGCCCAGGAATTAGAGGCTGCTGTGAGCTGTGAGGCCACGGCACTCTATCCAGGGTGACAGCTTGAGGCTGTGTCTCCAAAAAAAAAAAAAAAAAGAAAGAAAGAAAGCAAGGCCATCTTCACCACACTTCACCCGAGGAAAGCGTGGCACTGTCAGAGGGTCCTAAACGCATGTCTCCTCTGTGGGTCTCAAGAATGTATCAGCAGAGCACCACAAAGAAGGTGCACCTGCTTTCCTTGGGGCATGACAGGAGCCAGCTTCAAACCACCTGCTGACAAGCACACACAGAAGCAATCACACCACTTAGGAGGAAACACCACTGCTCAGCTGATGAGAAACAACCACACGTCTGTTTTGGTTGTTCTAGAAACTAGCACAGGGCAAGGTGCAAACAAAACGAGTTTCTTAGTAATCATTCTAAACTACCACACCTTTCGATTACTATCCACCCTAGCCTGCTTTTCTGCAATGTGCGAACCAGCTTCCCACCCCGGGGCATGTTCTCCCAGCCCAGTAAACCACAGGCTGTGCAGCTTCTGCCAAGCAGGTTTACCCACTGTCAAGCAGGAGACGCTGGTTTGAGACTCCCTTAAGGCACTAGCCAGTCAAGGCCAAGAAAAGCACCTCCACCCCAGGCTCTAGGGGAAAGGCCCCCCATGCTGCATGCCAGCCAGCTCCACTGAGGCTCAGCTCTGGTGAGGCTCTTGTTGATCAGAAAAGGCTTTGGGAGTCCACTGATCCTCCTGAGAGCCATGAGCACTGGCCAGCACCACAGCAGACGGCTCAGGCCACACTTGCTCTGCACCAGTGAGTGCCCAACACCAACAGCCCTCTCCTGGTCTCCCAAAAAGTGACAATGTTATAAGTACTGGCCAGGCAGCACAGCTTCTCCCCTTGTGATTCCTCATCCTGCTCCCTGCTCCCAAGCTCAGGGACCACACAACTCCCCACAAGCTCAGCAAGCTGAGCGTGGCCCCTGTAACCCACCAGAGGAGCACGGCTAACAAAGGAGGGTCCTTGGCACCAGCACAGCCCATCTAGGCCAGAAGCCATTCAGAACATGGCACTGGGTCCTCTGCTGGGCTGCCACAAGCTCACCCAGGGCCCCAACTTCACTGCATCCTTTGTAGAACACGCCAAGGCACTTCAGAGGAATTCTCACAGACTCAAGGCTCCTCTTCCCAGCAGCACCACAGCACGACCAGAGTCCAGAAAAATGACAACTTCTAGTACACTTGCTGGTTTCCAAGTGAAGGACATTTCTTTAAGGGCCCCATCATAGCCCCCAAGAAATATCAATAGCCCATGCCGGGTGGGAGCCCTGTGGAACCCAGGGAGTCCTGCCTGAGGGCTGAGTCCGCCACACTGCACTGAGGGTCAGGGCACAACCGACCCCAAAGAGCCAAGGCCTGCTCCCCTCAGGATACCGTATGTCACAGGACAAGACAGGAATTTACAGAAAGGAAAAGCTTCTTTGTTGAAACAGTTTTCAATGATTGGAGTAAACAGCTGATTAGAATGAACTAGAACCCAGAATAAAAATATACTATTTCTGATAAAAATAAATTTGTGACAAATTAGAAGTAATTTTAAGCATACGAAAACAAAACTGAAAATTAACTTTACATAAAAATGTCCCAATGATCAAAATAATCACATGTAGCTCTTCTCATGACATACTAACGTTTGTAACTGAACTCAGAGTGTGTGAATGCAAACCACCACCACTATTCCAGCCCAACCTGGCGCAGCCAAGACCCCAGTCTGTAAAACAAGCTCAGAAAACACCACATGGGGGCGGTGCCTGTGGCTCAAGGAGTAGAGCGCCGGCCCCATATACCAGGGGTGGTGGGTTCAAGCCCGGCCCCAGCCAAAACTGCAAAAAAAAAACACCCCGTGGGCCAGATGAGGTGGCACAGGCCTGTGCTCCCAGGTACTCAGGAGGCCAAGGCAGGAGGTCCTAAGCCAGGACCTCAAAGCTGCAGTGAGCAGTAACTGAGCCACTGTGCCTGGCCTGGGCAATAGAGCAAGACCCTTTCTCCTAAAAAATGTTTACAAGAAAGAAGAAAGAAAACACTAGGGCGGCGCCTGTGGCTCAAAGGAGTAGGGCGCCAGCCCCATACACCGGAGGCGGCAGGTTCAAACCCAGCCCTGCCCAAAAAAACTGCAAAAAAAAAAAAACCCAAAACACTAGAAGACTGTGACTTCCTAGCTTTGCCCTTTAAAAACATCATTCAGTCAGTTCATAACCGTCAGGCACCCAGACAACACTGTTGTGCGTGACAGACCACAGGGGACAGCAGTGGTCTAGTGAGATTGTGTCGTCTCATTGTCACTGTCATCTTTATTTTCACTGTGCTGTTTCCATTTGAGGAGCACGCAGTTGTGTGCACAGCCACCATGTCGCAGGGGTTGTGTGTGACAAGAGTATAGGCTACACCAGGCAGCCCAGGACTGTGCGTGTGTCCTCACACGACCCATTTCTCAGGACACATCCCCACCATCAAGCCACACATGACTGTATTTTATCACCAGCTCTTCTGAATGTTCTAAATAGCCCACATAGCAATCTAACAGCCACAAAGAGCAAACTGCATTAAGATATTCCAGTTTGGGCAGCGCCTGTGGCTCATCGAGTAGGGCACAGGACCCATATACTGCAGGTTCAAACCCGGCCTCAGCCAAACTGCAAAACAGAAAAATAGCCAGGCGTTGTGGTGGGCGCCTGTAGTCCCAGCTACTAGGAGGCTGAGGCAAGAGAATCGCCTAAGCCCAGGACTTGGAGGTTGCTGTGAGCTGTGTGATGCCACAGCACTCCACTAAGGGTGAAAAGGGAGACTCTGTCTCTACAAAAAAAAAAAAGATATTCCAATTTGCCGAGGCAGGTGAATTGCCTAAGCTCACAGGTTTGAAACCAGCCTGAGTCAGAGTGATACCTCATCTCTAAAAAAAACAAAAATAGCCAGGCAATGTGGCAGGCACCCACAGTCCCAGCAACTCGGGAGGCTGAGGGAAGAGAATTGCTTGAGCCCAAGAGTTAGAGGTTTCTGTGAGTTATGACGCCACAGCACTCTACACAGGGTTATAAAGTGAGGGTCAGTCTCAAAAAAAAAAAAAAAGATATTCCAGTTTAAGTAACTCCCCAAATCATTATGTACCTGGACTGCCTCTGGTCTCACTGTCCTGAGCAAACCAGCTTTTCAGGACGGAGAACAACAAAAATGGGCCCAAGTTCAGGGGTGACTCCTGCCCTATGTGACCCCCAGCCAGGGGCAAGAGTCCCTGGGCCTTCCTGGGGTTAAACAAAAGCACATCTATGAAAGCACTTTTCCAACTAAACCAACACACAGAGGTGAAACACTAGAAAAGGGCTCTGAACCATTCCATCACTGTTAAGAATTAAAAACATAGGAGAGCAAGAAGATCTTTCAAAAAGTTAGAATCAGGCTGGGCGCCTGTGGCTCAACGGGCTAAGGCACCAGCCACGTACACTTGAGCTGGCGGGTTGGAATCCAGCCTGGGCCTGCCAAACAATGACGGCCGGGCGTTGTGGCAGGCGCCTGTAGTCCCAGCTACTTAGGAGGCAGAGGCAGGAGACTCGCTTGAGCCCAGGAACTGGAGGTTGCTGTGAGCTGTAATGCCACAGCACCTTATCCAGGATGACAGCTTGAGGCTCTGTCTCAAAAAAAAAAAAAAAAAAAAAAAAATTATCTAAAATTATTACTTACAGCTCAGCACCTGTGGCTCAACAGGTTAATGGCGCCAGCCACGTACACCTGAGCTGGCGGATTCGAATCCAGCCTGGGCCTGCCAAACAACAATGATGGCTGCAACCAAAAAATGGTCGGGTGTTGTGGTGGGCACCTGTAGTCCCAGCTACTTGGGAGGCGGAAGCAGGAGACTTGCTTGAGCCCAGGAATTGGAGGTTGCTGTGAGCTATGATGCCAGAGCTCTCTATGGAAGGCAACAAAGTAAGACTCTGTCTCAAAAAAAAAAAAAAAAGCCTGAATTACTCTGACAATGAGAAAAAACGAAAATTTCTTATAGAATAATGAAACCACTGAGAAAAGATTCTTTTCCCCTGCTTTACCTAGATAGGAACAAGAGGAAGTATGGAGCTGGGAGTCAGACTGCCTGGACTGCCCAGCTTCCCTACTGGGAGATCACAAGCAGCCCATTTACCTCTCCTTCCTCATCTGCAAATAAAACAAACACCTGAAGGGGGATAATACCTGTATTAGGACCTGTCTCAGACACAGTGAAATAAAGCAAGTAGCTGGCATAAGAAAAGTAAAAAAGTTTTAGCTATTAAAAATAAAAACAAGGCTCGGCACCTGTGGCTCAACGGGCTAAGGCGCCAGCCACGTACAACTGAGCTGGTGGGTTCGAATCCAGCCCGGGCCTGCCAAACAACAAAGATGGCTGCAACCAAAAAATGGCCGGGTGTTGTGGCGGGCACCTGTAGTCCCAGCTACTTGGGAGGTGGAGGCAGGAGACTCGCTTGAGCCCAGGAGTTGGAGGTTGCTGTGAGCTGTGATGCCACAGTACTCTGTCCAGGGTGACAGCTTGAGGCTCTGTCTCAAAAAATAAAAAAAAATAAAAAAAAAAATAAAAACAAGAGGGCTTGGCACCTGTGGCTCGAAAAGCTAAGGCACCAGTCACATATGCCTGAGCTAGCAGGTTCGAATCCAGCCAGGGCCTGCCAAACAACAATGACGGCTGCAACCAAAAAATGGCCAGGCGTTGTGGCAGCCGACTGTAGTCCCAGCTACTTGAGAGGCGGAGGCAGGAGACTCGCTGGAGCCCAGGAATTGGAGGTTGCTGTGAGCTGTGATGCCACAGCACTCTATCCAGGGTGACAGCATGAGGCTCTGTCTCAAAAAAAAAAAAAAAAAAAACAGTCTGGTGTTGTGGCAGGTGCCTATAGTCCCAGCTACTTGAGAGGCAGAGATAAGAGAATCGCTTGAACCCAGGAGTTGGAGGTTGCTGTGAGCTGTGACACCACAGCACTCTAACTAGGGCAACAGCTTGAGGTTCTGTCTCAAAGGAAAAAAAACCAAAACTCTACAGTGGTGTCCAAGTGTTCAAGTGAAAGGAAAAGTTGCACAGCTTTCATTTGCTTTTATTTATTTATTTATTTGCTTTTTTTTTTTTTTTTTTGGCGGGGGCTGGGTTTGAACCCACCACCTCCAGTATATGGGGCTGGCACCTTACTCCTTTGAGCCACAGGCGCCACCATAACTTTCATTTTCAATCAAAAGCTAGAAATGGGCTCGGCACCTGTGGCTCAATGGGCTAAGGTGCCAGCCACGTACACCTGAGCTAGCAGGTTCAAATCCAGCCCGGGCCTGCTAAACAACGATGGTGGCTGCAACCAAAAAAAAAAAAAAAAAAAAAATGGGCAGGCATGGCGGGCGCCTGTAGTCCCAAAAACTTGGGAGGCAGAGGCAGGAGACTCGTTTGAGCCCAGGAATTGGAGGTTGCTGTGAGCTGTGATGCCACAGCACTCTA
>CAUYON010117282.1:0-17963 GCA_963573935.1 Arctocebus calabarensis
CAGAGCCTCAAGCTGTCACCCTGGATAGAGTGCTGTGGCATCACAGCTCACAGCAACTTCCAATTCCTGGGCTCAAGCGAGTCTCCTGCCTCTGCCTCCCAAGTAGCTGGGACTACAGGCACCCGCCACAACGCCCGGCCATTTTTTGGTTGCAGCCGTCATTGTTGTTTGGCGGGCCCGGGCTGGATTCAAACCCCCCAGCTCAGGTGTATATGGCTGGTGCCTTAGCCCATTGAGCCACACGTGCCGAGCCTCAGTCAGTTATTGAAATAAAATATAGAAAAGATTAGAGAACATGCTAATCAAAGGTTATTATAACAAATTGCACAAAGCTATAAAAACAAATTTATAAAGCAAAACCAACCTCATATAATTCTTGTGAAAAAGTGTTAAATTACCATAAAATTGTCTATTAATTTATATATATTATTATGAGACAAAAAAATTTTAAAACAAACCCCAGTTTGATTTAAGATAATACCGTATTGCTAACAAATGAGAAAAGAATTGTTCAAGTTTTCTGCCTTTCCTGGCAAGGTAGACGGCCACCCAGACAATAAAAGCTTGAGTTAACATTGGCAAAAGTGATATGACTGAACAGAAGATTTTAAGAAAGGAAATTTTTAGAGAGCATTTAATTGCTCTATATAAATGTAAATCTCTTGGCCGGGGTAATACTCATTCAAGAATGTTGAGAATGAAATTGAAGATGAAATCTCTGATTAGCTGTCAATTTTCTTGGAAATATTAGGAAGAGAAGGAGAAGGGCTGGGAAATGGAATATTGTGATTCTTCATAAACAAAGTATGGTGATTTTCTTAAATTATAGAATATGGTGTAGGTTAAGGTAATATACTAAAGTATTTATTATTAAATTGTGATATGTTATCACTTAGATCATACCATTTCTTTAAAAGACAAAGGTGCTCATTATTAAAAGAAATTAAAAGTAAGTTCATGCTCTTTATAATCTACCCAAAATAATATGGTGCAAAAGAGTAGATAAAGAAGAGGATGAAACATACCATGAAAATCTAGTAAAAGTAATACCAGTAACATATCCATATGATTATTGAATAAACTAGAATACAGAACAGAAAGCATTCTATAAGTAAAAGGTGCCTGTGGCTCATCAAGTAGGGCGCTGGCCCCATATACTGAAGGTGGCGGGTTTAAACCCAGCCTCGGCTGAATTGCAAAACAGAAAAATAGCTGGGCGTTGTGGCGGGCGCCTGTAGTCCCAGCTACTTGGGAGGCTGAGGCAAGAGAATCACCTAAGTCCAGGAGTTGGAGGTGGCTGTGAGCTGTGAGCTGTGTGATGCCATGGCACTCTACTGTGGGCGATAATGTGAGACTCTGTCTCTAAAAAAAAAAAAAAAAAAAAATTCAAATTAAAGTCTTTAATTTTTTATTCTATGTGTTTCTATATAGCTAAGTTGTGACACCAAGCATTATTTATTAATATTTAAATAGTTATTTAAAATAAAATAAGAGAAAAGTAGAAATGACCTAGAGCATATGAAACTACAACGTTTAATTTTTATGATACTGGCACTAGAAAAGGCAAGAGAATAATATTTTAATCAAAAATAAGTAAGCATGCCATTTTAATATATATAAGACTTCTATTTGAAATCTGTAGAAATATTGTGGTCACTCAAAAACTTGTGCTATTGGTTACTGGTTATGTATTTGGAAAAATTAGAACTTAACATATTTCTCAAATGTCACACAAAAAATCAAATTCTAGATTTATTAAAATGTTAATGTAAAATGAGTAAATAATATAATTATAAAATAAAACAGGAAAAAATTTAACAGTTTTAGAAAGGTACAATTCATGTAGAAAAAGCTAACCACATCTAATGTATATAATTTGGTGTGGTAAGATACATGCATACTTCATGAAACCTTTACCACAATCAAGGTCATAGACTTCCATCAGCCACAAAAGTTTCCTTGTGTCTGTTTTCCCATTTTTGTGTGATAGAAACACTTAGTATGAGATCTATTTATGTATATGTGTGTGTGTATAAGGAAACTCTTTACTGTTTGTTTGTTTATTTTTATAGAAACTATGCTATTTGATATTTCCAACAACAATGTATAAGAGTTCCAATTTCTCCACATCCTCATTAATACTCTTTATCTTTAGGTTTTTTGACAGTACCCATCTTGACATTTGTGAGAAGAAATCTCATTTGGTTTTGATTTGCATTTCCCTAATGATTACTGCAACTTTTCATGTACATGTTAGCCATTTGTATGTCTTTGAGGATATATCTATGCAAACCCTTAGCTCATTTTAAATATCAAGTTATTTTGATTTTTTTATTTGTAATATTTTATTCTGAAAAATATCTAAAGTATAGCAAAATATTAATATTTTTCAGGCTTCATACTTGTTACATGCTACTAGTTATATTATTCTCCATTATTTTCTATATATTGGAAATAGTTCATTTTTTTTTGTTATTTTGATTTTTTGCCATTGAGTTTTAGATATTTTGCATATATTTTAAATATTAATCTCTTATCAGACATTGTTTGTAAATATTACCTCCCAATCCATAGCTTGCCTTTTCACCCTCTTGAGTGTTTCCTTTGCTGAGTAAGCGTTTTTGGTTTGATATATTATCACTTGTCTAATTTTTTTTTTGTTGCTGGTGCTTTTGGTGTCAGATCCTAGTAACCACTGGCAAGATTAAGGACATGAAGCAGTTCCCCTAAGATTTCTTCTTGGAGTTTTACAGTTGTATATACCACATTAATAAATTAAAGCTAAAAATCACACAATCATTTCAATAGATGCAGACAACCCATTAGACACAATTGAACACATTTTAGTGACTAAAAAAAAGAAACTCTCAATAAACTAGGTATAGAGGAAATTTGCCTCAATGTAATACAGGTTATGTATAAAATCCAGAAGATAACATACTCAACTGTGAAAAACTGAAAGTCTTTCCTCTAAGATCAGGAGCAAAACCAAAATGTTCACTTTTACCACTTATATTCAACATAATAACAGAAGTCGTAGAGCAATTAGGCAAAAATAAATGAATAAACAAACAAACAAATAAATAAAAGACATTCAAATCAGAAAGTAAAATGACCTGTTACAGATGACATCATCTCCATCATCTCCAAAAAATCTATAAATAAACTGTTAGAATTAATAAACTAGGTTAGTAAAGTATAAAATCAAAATATAAAAATCAGTTACATTTCTATGCATTGACAATAAAATATATTCAAAGGAAATTTAAAATAGTTACATTTACTACAACATTGAAAGGAATAAAATACTTAGGAAATGCATTGAGATGAAGGGATTGTACTATGAAAACTACAAATAATTGACAAAATAAATCAGACACAAAATAATAGAAATTCATTTATATTCATGAATCAAAAAATTTAATATTGTTAAAATTTTCATAAGGACCACAATGTCCTACAAATTTAAAGTAATACCTAGCAAAATCCCCATGGTATTTTTTGCAGAAATTGAAAAAAACTTCTAATAGTTACATGAATCACAAAGGACCCTGAATAGCCATAGTAATTTTGAGAAAACCAAATGAAACCGGAAGCATTATGCTTCATGATTTCAAAACATATTACAAAGCTAAAATAATTAAAACATTATAAACATGGCATAAAGACAGATATACAGACTAATGAAACAGATTAGAGTGCCCAGAGGTAAACTGATATATATATGTATATATATATGCAGTTAGGCGATTTTTGATAAGGATGACAAGAATCCACAATAGGGGAATGGATAAACTCTGCAACACATGGTGTTAAGACAGTTGGATACCCACTGGACACATACAACATACATGTATCATGCCCCCAAATCAACTCAAAGTGTTAAAGATTTAAACATCAAACATGATGAATATTTTTATAATGTTAAATAGGGAAGTTTCTTCTAAATAAGTTGGGGGCAACATTTTTATCTATACAAATGAGTTAGGTCTTCAATAAATGTTTATTATAGACCTAACATACTTTAGTTCACAGTTCCTGGGGGCATAATGATAAGCAAAACAGACATAACTCTTGAACATTTTTAATGGTGGGTTTTTCCTAAAGGTAAAGTGTATAGGACTAATCACAGATAGCAATGTAATAACATTTTGTCTCTTTCTGTGGTTAACATACTCAACCTCATAACACAAGTCCATTGTGTATCTTTAAGGTTATTTTATTTTCACACCTATGTTAGGAATACAGTATTTATAACTGTATAGGTTATACAGTTATAAATATTTACAATATGGGCATATTGTTTACAATATGGGCATATTGTTTTTATAAATAAAAAGTAAAAATTTGTATAAGAATTTTTAAAAGCTGTTTGTCTAGGAACCAGCAAGAACACATAACTATTTTTAACATTTTAAGCAATACTAGTCTTTTCCTCTGAAAATGACTGCATAGTGATTACTTACAATGCAACTGATCAGAGACCATAGTTAATATTTATAATACATCAGTTTTACATATCTATATTTATTTACCAGGTATTCATTTTAAAACACTGGACTTTTTAATCAACTTTTCACTTAAAGTTATGATATTTCTATTTACTATACTTATTAGCTTTTAATGTTAACAAAAATACGTGTACAGTGATTTGTGTACATAGTTTTAAAATTTTAACAGAAAAGTTAAAATTTAACACAGCAGTATTTTGTCCTTCCTAACACCATCCTAGACTTGCTCTTCTTTCAACTGTCACTAGTAGTGTTTACTTTCATAATTCTTATGTAACTTAATTGTATATCATTTAGATATATTTTATCATTATATATTATTGTTCAACATTCTATATTGAACATACAAAAAAATATATCATTTAAATGTGGGAAGAAGACAGGAAGTTAGTCAAAGGCAGATAAATGGGCAAGAAATATGAAAAAATGTTCAATATTACTAATCAACAGAGAAATTCCAATTAAAACCTTAATGAGATACCACCTTACCCCTGTGAATTAACATTATTAAAGATCAAAGACAACAGATGCCAGCATAGATGCCTGCATTTATACACTGCAGGGTAGGACTACAGATTAGTGTAGCCTCAGTGGAAAACATTACGGAGAGTCCTTAATGAAATCAATGTAGATTTACATTCAATCCAGCAATTCCACTGCTGGGTATCTACTTCATAGAAAATAAGTCATTTCATCAAAAACACTTTAAATTTTCAAATTAAATACTTGTTTAACTTCAAAATATAATTAACTATTTTGTAAATAGCGCATTTAAAATAACAAATTTTCTTCTGAACCTGTCTTAGTGTATGTCAACATGATTTGACATAGTGCTCCCATAGAGGATATTAATGTGTTCTTAATATCACAAACTTTTAACATTTTGCAGTGTCTGTAATGTAAATTTTCAATAATGTGTAAAATAAAGAGGACAGAGAATCCTTTTCCTTCTTCAGCCTTAGGAAGCAAAGGTGTAACATCTTGTTCCTCTACCACATAAGATGCTATAATATGAAGTGAATACCAAATAGAAGCCAACATAATATAATCATGAATAACCAACACATAAATGCAAAGATCAAGCATCCAGATTACTTATGTAACTTGTGAATTGATAAGAGAATTACCAGAAAGGAAGAAGAAAACAATGAAATGTGGGCCAAATTTCTGGGAAAGCCAGTATGACTACAAAAATATGAGATACTCTACCTTATAAGGAATAAGAAAAATATAAAGTAAACCAAAATAAGGTTATTCATATCTTTAGTATATTGAAGACAACCTAAACATTTGGCATTTCTAAGAATAGGAATAGATTTGGAGAAAAGAGAAATCTGATACACAAATAGAATGTAAATTGTAGTAATCACTCTTGAGAGCTTTGAAATACCTAATAAAATAATAAATGTATACACTGTACAGTGCAGCACTTTGATTGCTATGAAAGAAACTCTTGTATCTGGTAATTATAAACACTGTAACAATTAAATACCATGAAGTATTAATAATTAACTACATGTATTAACTATCAACATAAAAATACTAAAAATATAGTGATGGGTTAAAAAGAAATTTACACTTTGCTTTAAAGAAGAACTTACAAAAACAGAAATATACAAAATTATTAATGCATAGTTAAATAGAAAAAACAAAAGCCTTTGAGCAAGAATGATGGTGATCTCTTGGAAAATGGGGAACATATTAGGAAAGGATAAAAAGAATACTTCAACTACTTCTCTGACCTTTATTTCTTCACAAAATCATTTTTTAAAAAATGTGACAAATGCTAACATTCACTAAACATATGTAGCAGCTATACCATATTCTAAAAAACACCTGCATTCAAACTTTTTTATAGCACAATTCACAATTTCAAAGATGTGGAATCAACCAAAGTACCCATCAAGAAATGAGTAGATAAAGAAATGTGGTATAAACAAGATGTGACAATTAAGTTCACAAACTTGTCACTGTGTGCTTACATTCCAGCACTTTACAAACAGCTGGGTGAGATTTCATAACCTTGGTATGTCAGTGTCTTACAACTGTGTTAATGTCACCATGAGGCAGTGTCTTGTTGAGTGGTGTTCATTATTGCTATTGTGTTTTCATGTGCCACCACAAGAATGTCTGAGCTTGAATTAGTGCAATGAACAAACATTACATTTCTTGTTAAAACTGGCAAGAATGGAAGTGAAATAAATCAGAGACATGTTAGTCAAAGTTTATGAGGATAATGCCAGGAAGAAAATGGCAGTGTCCTGAAGGGAGAAAAAGTGACAAGGACGAAGATAGGTCAGGGCAGGAAGCAGTGAGCAGAACTGGCAAAAACATTGCAATGATTTGTGGAATTGTGCATGAAAATCAATGGCTGACTGTAAGCAGCAGAGCAGACCAAGTAAACATTGATGAAGCAACAGGAAAATCCTAACTGAAAATCTTGCCACAAGAAACATGTATGCAAAAATGGTTCTGAAGGAGTCACAGATGAACAAGAAAGCAAAGAGGTCAAACAAAACTGTTTGTAAGCAATTTTTAGCCAGAAAACAAAATAATTGCATTAGTTAGCTCCTACTCACTAGATCTAGTCCCTACTGACTTTAGAGTATAGCAAAAATAATGGATGTCTAAATGTAGCAAAGAGAGAGGGGTACCAAGCATGATGGTTATGACTGAACCCTAGAATCAGGCTACCTAGACTTGATTTGAGGCTCTAACACCTGCCAGTGGGAGAAAATTGGGATAATTTACCTAACTTATTTTGCCTGATTTTCCCTATTTTTTAAATGGAATAATAATAATAGCTCTTTGTAGAATTGATATTAAGTTTAAATATGTTAGACTTGTAACAGCACTTTAAAAAGTGGCTGTATACACAGTATATTTAATGCTACATAAAGGTTTTCTAATGAAATGTGAAAGGAAAAGACTTAATGAAAGAAAAAAGGAGGTAATTAGATGGGAATCAAGCCAAAGCACACACAAAGTTGATTGGATCAATATAACCAAATGCTGGAATTGAAAAGATTTATAAACATATGGCAAGTCTAGTTGAAAACTGAAGAAAATATTAAAGAAAGAAAAACCGCATTTAGGGCAATGGGGCTGATGTAGCCTTTTGAAACTGAAAGACAAGGAATTGCTGTGGCTACATTTGCAGCTCAAAGAGTATTATAGTATATTTTCTAATTATAGCATTTTGAATCACAAAAGAAATGCAGAACCAATTGTTAGAGCACTGTAAGATAGGACACTAGTTGTGTTTAACAAAAAATAATGATGATTTAGGAACTCAAAAAAAAAGCAATGGCAAAAACACAAATAATCCCATTAAAAAGTGGTCAAAGTAAACGAGAAAATCTCATGAATGTTATGTCAATCAGGTTGATGAAAATATCTCGGATAGTATGTGAAACCCACATACTGTACCCTATGATTGAATTATTGTACACAGTTATGATTCAATAAAAAAAAAGTGATCAAAGGATTTGAATAGATGTTTCTCAAAAGAAGACATAAAAATGGCAAATAAAATGAAAAATGCTTAACATCACTAATCACCAGCAAAATCCAAATCAAACCCAGAAGGAGCTATCATTTAACCTCAGAATAGCTATTATCAAAAAGACAAAAAATAACACATGCTGGAAGGGACGTAGAGAAACGGCAATTCTTATCTACTATAGGTAGGAATGTAAAATTAGTACACCCATTATGGAAAACTGTATGTAAATCTCTGAAGTTAAAAACAGAACTACCATATAATTGAGCAAACTCATTGCTGGGCATTATATATACTCAAAGGAAAGGGAATCGGTATATTAAAGGGATACTGGCACCCTGGGTTTTTGTTGTTGTTGTTATAGTTGTTATTTTATATCAAACTTTAAGGCTGCAAAACATTTTTATTACACGAATACTTTGTGTAACTCTTACCTCAGAGCTTTTAGTGTGCCCAACACCTGAATCCCATTCACTGTACCCAAGAAGTAGGTTTTTAGTCTTTACCTCCACCCACCTTCCCCTCCTCTTGTTTTCCAGTGTCTTTTACATCTCTTTGTGCTAATGTATACCCACGTTTATCTCCCAGTATTAGAGACTATGTGGAGTGTGGGTTTTTCATTTCCTGAGATATTTCACTTAGGGTAATTGTCTCCTGTTCCATCCCAGTTGCTGCATAAGATATTATATGAGTTATTTCTTTTTATAGCTGAATAAATATGCACACACATACATACAGAGAGGTTTGACAATTAAGTTCATGAACTCATCCTAGACAAAGTGCTACATCCTCCATCGCTATGAACATCACTATGGTCATCTTTAATGTCAGCACCTTAACCACTATTCAAAGCAGTTTTGAAAATCTCTTTTTGGACTAGCCATTAGAACTGTTGTCATGATGCCCATGATGTCCCAAATATCATCAACATGTCTTCCTTTCAATATTTCCTTTGTCTTTGTGTATAGAAACTATCTCATGAGCTGATGAGAAGAATGTATTTTCAGTAGTTCTATAAATACCATTAGGCCCATTTGTTCTAGGATTCTGTATAAGTCCAGTGTTTCATTATTTATTTTCTGCTCTGATGATTTGTTCAGCTTTGTCAGTGGTGCTGGAGTTCTCAGCAATTAGAATGTTTCCTTGGTTACTTTGGTAGAATTTGCTTTACGAAACTGAGCACTCCTGTGTTAAGAACATACATATTTAGGACTAATTATGTCTTATTATTGAATTGCTCCCTTTACCTTTATAAAATGATTGTCTTTATCTTTTCTTATCATGGTTGTTTTAACGTCTATTTTACCTGGTATGAGAATGGCTACACTTACTTGCTTTTGGTTTTTATTTGTCTGGTAGATATAGCTTTTTATCCCTTTACCTTGAATCTGTAAGAGTCCTCATGAGTTAAACATGTCTCCTGCAGACAACATATAAAGAGGGAGTGTTTTCATCATTCAACCAGCCTATGTCTTTTAAGTGGGACATTCAGACCATTTACATTTAGTGTTAGAACTGATATGTGGGATATGGTTTTCTTCATCATGTTTTATTATACCTTGTTGTTTGTTTCCCCTATTGTGCTATTGTTTTATTAGAGCTGTGACTTAAATATGGGGTGTTTTTATACCAAAGGGTATCTGATATGCTGTTCCTTATATAATGCAGTTTTCAGCATTTCCTATAGGGCAGATAGATTAGTAGTGACAAATTCTCTTAGTGTTTACTTGTCTAGAAAAGTCTTTATTTCTCCATCAATCATGAAACTTAGTTTGTAGGATACAATATCCTGTACAACTGTTGGTTGGCAGTTATTCTGTTTAAGAAGACTAAAAATGAGGTTTCAGTCCCTTCTGGCTTACAAAGTCTCTGCTGAAAATCTGCTGTTAGTGTGATGTATTTTCTTTTTTAAGTTAGTTGTTGTTTTCATTTTGCAGCTTTTAGAATTTTCTCCCTCATTCTGACTGTGGCCAGGTTGATTAATATTTGTCTTGGGAATGTCCTGTTTGTTATGACTCCTTCCAGTGTCAATGGCCATGTTATATATGGATATATGAATCTCTGGGGAAACTAGGAGAATTTTCCTATATAATTCCCTTGAATAGGTTTTCCATGCTTTTTGCTTTTCCTTCTCCATGAGGGATACCTGTGATTCTTATAATAGCTCACATTGCACAGTCCCATAATTATCTGAGTGATTGTTCATTCTTCTTTTTTCTGCATTTAATTAATTAATTAATTAATTTTTGAGACAGAGCCTGAAGCTGTCACCCTGGGTAGAGTGCCATAGCATCGCAGCTCACAGCAACCCCCAACTCCTGGGCTCAAGCAAGTCTCCTGCCTCTGCCTCCCAAGTAGCTGGGACTACAGGCACTCACCACAATGCCCAGCTAGTTTTTGGTTGCAGCCATCATTGTTGTTTGGTGGGCCCAGACTGGATTTGAACCCGCCAGCTCAGGTTGAGCCACAGGTGCTGAGCCTGCATTTAATTTTTGAAACAAAATCTCACTCTGTCACCCTGGGTAAAGTGCTGTTGCATCATCATAGCTCACAGTAAATTTGAGCTCAAGTGATCCCCCCTGCCTCAGCCTCTCAGTAGCTGGGACTATAGGCACCTACCAATACACCTGGCCAGTTTTTCTATTTTTAGTAGAGACAAGGTCTCAGTCTTGCTCTGGCTGGTCTCTAACTCCCCAGCAGAAGCAATCCACTTGTCTCGACCTCCCAGAGTGCTAGGATTATAGGCATAAGCCCTAGCCTTTACATTTTTAACTGACTGAGTTAGTTTAAAGCTTTGTCTTCAAGTGTTGAAATTCTTTCTTCTGCTTCTCTAACTTGTTTTTGTTCTATTTTGAAATTTGCTAAATGACTTTTTCATTTCTTGAGGTTTTTTTTTTTTTTTTTTTTGAGACAGTGTGTTATTTTATCACCCTCGGTAGAGTGTCATGGCTTCATAGCTCACAGCAACCTCAAACTCTTGGGCTTAAGTGATTCTTTTTCCTCAGCCTCCCACATAGCTGGGACTACAGGCACCCCCAACATTTGGCTATTTTTAGAGACAAGGTCTTGCTCTGGCTCAGGCTGGTCTTAAAACTGTGAGCTCAGACAATCCCTCTGCCTTGTCTTCCCAGAGTGCTGGGATTACAAGCATGAGTCACCACATCCGGCCCTTTCTTGTGGGTTTTTTATGTCTTTAAAAAAAATATTGGCTCTCACTTTAAAACATTTTCATTTTTTAATTCATTTCCTGAAGCATTTTTTCTTTCGCTTTATGACTTCCTTTTTAATCCCACTCATCTTATTTGCCATCCCTATTCTGAATTCCATCTTTGACACTTTGACAATTTCCTGTAGGTTTGGCTCTATTGTTGGAGACCTATTGTGATCCCTTGAGGCTATTGAAATTGCTTGTTTTTCATTGCCAGAATTTTTATTCTGGTTCGTTCTCATTTGACATCTTTTTTGTCAGCTCCAGACAGATAAACTTGTAGTGCGCCTTTCTGCTTTGCTGGGAACTCTCCTCATTAGTGTAAAGAAAGAGAGGTCCCTAAGTTATATACTTGTGGTATTATATACTTTGGAGGACTGACCCAGCCTGAGATGGGAAGATGTACTGTGAGTATTTAATAGTGCTGCTTCCTGACTCATCATTCTCTGGGGTTGTCACTGGTGGTCCCGTATTGCAGAATGAGTGAATGCCCCAACTAATTCTGTCAGCAGAGGTGATTATCAGCCCAGGGCAGCTTCAGGGCTGTTCTATTAAGATGTGTAGGCACTGGTGTTTGTTAGTTTTCACTGGCTTAGGCTCAACAACCCCACACCCACTGATAGGCTGCAGCAATTGTTGGCCAGCCCAGGTCCTTCAGCTGCTGTGGGAGCATGCAACGCCTACTCAGAGGACTCATGAAAGTGCACAGCTTCTCCAATTCCATCCTCTCTCCCCAATTAGTATGGGTGATGTGAAGGCGGCAACAACATCTCTGACCTCTAGATAGAGTCAGTGCTATGGGTCTAGGGTTTTTAAATGGTGCCAGCTGCAGCATCCAGGGTGTGCAAGCAAGCCAGTGCGACATTGTGGTGTCCTCTCTCTTTGGAGCAATGTCTCTTCAGAGTCTATGGATATATCCCTGTTTCACTTCTGCAGCCCTCTGCAGTGAAGGGTCTCTCCCATGGGCCAGATAGTAATGATCATGGGGAATGTGTGTGGAACCTGAGGTTCTCCCCTCTGTGCCTTCCCTATGTGTGTGCTCATCTTCACTGTTTACTGTAAATCACAGACTAGGCTACCTTTCCTCATTCTCCTTCACTTTGAAGTACCTCCTGTCACCTGTCTTTTGATTCACAATCTTCTCTCTTACATAATCAATCTGGGGTAGATATCCACTTGCAACCTTTCATCCTCTCTGTGAAAGCAGTGTGTGCAGAGCGATTCTATATTACCATCTTGGCCCCCCTTTTCTCTCTGCACCCCAATATTGTTGCAGCGCTATTCACAATAACAAAGATATAGAATTAACCTAAGTTTTCATAGTTAAATGAAATGTGTGAATAAAGAAAGTGTGGTATACGCATATATACACAGGGGAACACTACTTAGCCATAAAAAGAATGCAATCCTGTCATTTCCAGCAACATGAATAGAACAGTAGGACATTATGTTAAGCAAAATGAGCCAAGGAGAGAAAAGCATATATCACATGTTCTCACTCATATATGGGAACTAAAAAGGTTTATCTCATAGCGTTAGAGAGTACAATGATAGTAGAGGCTGAATAAGCTATGCAGCTATAAACCCATCTGTTGGTTAATAGTTACAAATATAAAGGTAGATAGATTTAGTTCTAGTGTTAGAACTAATGCTGTATTTCAAAATAACTAGAAGAGATTTGGCATGTTTCTCACACAAAGAAATGATAAGTGCTTGAGATGACAGATATACTAAATACCATTATTTGATCAATACACATTGCATGCATGTATCAAAATTTAGCATGTACACTATAATTATGTATTATTATGCAGCAAAAAATTATTTATAATTAGATAAAATATACATTAATTTTTGTATATGCAACTCAAAACAGAAGTATTAGTAATAAGGGAATATACTATAAAAAGGCTTACTTTGTTTAACAAAATTTTACAATGTTTGTTTCCTCCTGATCAAATCATTAAACTTTTTTTTTATTTGTTTCTTTTGAGACAGAATCTCACTTTGCTGCCCTTGGTAGAGTGCTGTGGTGTCACAGCTCACAGGAACCTCAAACCCTTGGGCTTAAGTGATTCTCTTGCCTCTGCCTCCCAAGTAGCTAGGACTACAGGCACCTGCCATAGTGCTTGGCTATTTTTTTTGTTGCAATTGTCATTGTTGTTTAGCAGGCATAGGCCGGGTTAGAACCTGCCAGCCTGGGTGTATGTGGCCAGTGCTCTACCCACTGAGCTACAGGTGCCACCCAAATCATTAAACTTTTAAATAGAGATGTTTAGAGAATAAATAAGCAATGTGATAAAAATGATTAACTTTTAAAGTATATTTCCAGACCTAAGATTGTCATTCCATGATTCTGTTTTCTAAATAGTGAATAATATTTTTTTACCAAACTATGTTAAACTACTAAAAATTCCCTTTCAGGACTACGCAAGGCATTTATAATATGTGCGATATTATACTGTGCTATTGAGGACATCTGGAATTAAAAAAAAATTAACAAAATACTATCACCTATGGCTACAGATTATATGGACAAGCTGTGCACTGTTCATTGTTCTGTGAAGGGGAATCCCATGTTGAAATAGAGATTGCTATAGAGCTTAGAAGAAAAGCTAACCTTAAAAAACATAATCATCAGCTGTGAACGAAAGTGAAAGAAAGTTTTTATGTCAAGGAAATGGTCTTCATATTTGGAGAATTTGACACAATGGTATACCCTGAAAGTCAGTTAGTGGTGCCCTTGGCTTGCCTTTGACACCTAAAAGAAACTATATGAGGGCCATAATGCCTTTCTCATCCCATTTCCCCAATTCTGGGTCTGCAAAAACCAAATTCTTTCTGAAGTATTGACCTGATTTTTAATTTGTGAGGATTGTATCCATTTGAGACACCCAAATTGCTGCGAGTCTAGTTTTGTATGTTCTGTAGCAAGTTTTTCTTTGCACAAATTATGGCTCTGAATATCCCATGAAAGAAAATTAGAATTGCTACCAAAATGCAGAATTATTTCTGTCTACATCAGGAAGCGTGGGATTTGAATGGTATTATTTTTAACAGTTTCCTGAGTTGATTTTAGTGTGTGCACTGCAGAGTCAAAGAGAATAGCAGAGATCATCCTATCTTAGGAAATCCATAAAATCTATTTCAATGCTGTGTTCCACATGGCCCAACACAGAAAGAACCATTTGCTGATGGTCCAATGTAATTAACATGAGTAGCACTTGGGACATTTACTTTCAAAATCATTTATAAAGATACACTAATTTTCAAAGTTAGAAACAAGAGCCATTGTCTATAGACAAAAGAAAATGAAATTATGAAAGGAGAACATGAAATTACATAGGGGAACGCAGAGGAAATGAAATTAGAGGATCGAGAATAGAAATTTGTAAATTACCAACATTAAATAATAGAGAAGGGAAAAATATATTCATAGACATGGTAACATTATGAGATTCCTATTAAAGAAGGAGAGAAAATTAGCATTTGGAAGAAAGAAGTGGGGTAGAGAAATGTATATATTGAGTAGCTATTATTCACTGGACACTATGATAAAGAAAAAAATTCCAGGATTGGTTACTGTGATGTCGAATAATACAGAGAAGGATAACAGGAGAACTGGGAAGGACTTTTTGCTTTGGTAAATCAGAAGCAGTTTTTCTTCTAAATGAAAACAGTATTTCTATCAACTACCAATACTGTGTCAGATATTGTTTTAAATTCAACAATGGTGTCATACTACCCTTGAGAGAATTACTCTTGTTTATAAATTTGATCTATAAAGGAAAACAACTTTTGAGGTACATAAATTCAATGGTACAGACAAGAAGTTTGAAACTATGAAAACAAAATGTTAGGTGCCCATTTCTCACTAATTAGGAAAATTTATAAGCACACTCTATTTGTCCTTTCTATTATAACATTCATTCTTAATGATCACTATGTATGTACATTTTTGTCACCTAAATATACTTGCCATTTGTCATATTGTTTCCACAGACTATTATCACTGCTTACCTATGTTACTAAAATGTCCTTGATATCAGAATTGCTACCTTCAAATTTGCCTCAACATAATCAAGTCTCCTGAGTGGGGCCAAAGTAGTCATTCTTAAAAAAATCCGAGTGTACCACATTAAAATTTTCTGGTAGTTCCATAGCCTTCAGACTAGGCACTATAATACAAAATGCTCTTTATTACTCTGTATTATTTTATGGAATCATGGAAAACTGAGCAACTCATTCCCATAACATTGTTGAATTCTTTTAATTTCAGTATATTTTCATTTTTTCTACCTTTTTTACTTAGCTGCCTTTTAGTTTTCTCTGCTTATGGCTTAAAACAATGCCCAACAGGTAACAGTATATGATTGTGTCTTGAATACATGAGTACATAAAATTTTGTAAGTATATTTATTGTTACTACTTGGAAAAATAAATACAATTAATGATTTATTAATAAGCATTTTAGTGAAATGTTAATATTAGAATGAAGACTGGAAAAAGTAAAATATTTTATAAACTTACATTTCCAAACAATTATTCATAGCTTATTTTCCTCCATACAATATAAATAATATCTTAGTAAATTATGCTTTATTATTCTGCACATAATCTTTGTGGCAGGAAAAGTAATGGACAGCAACATATTCCTTAAACCATATTGCTCTTGGACATGGTCTTTAAAGACTTAGCCAGATTCTAGTAAGTGGATTAATTTCACTGGAGGACCCCAGAGGACCGTAGCATATAGCTTTATTCCTGGAGGACATTTCAGAACTGCAATAGAAATTCCAAATAAGAAAAAAGCCTTTTCTAGGACCTTCTTATTCCCAAGACTGTGACTTCCAAACAATTAAGGAATAAAGCAGTTCTGAAGTTTTTGCTTAGAATGTAGCAGGCATAGGTCTCTCTTCATCCTTTAAAGTCAGAGTTCTTAGGCATTTTAAGCTGAGAGTTTGAAAGTCACACATACATCACCTATTTCCCATCATATAAAGAATATTTAAAACTCCTTTGCTTTGCTACACATCTATTTATTTATCTTGACATAACGCACCTAGCACAACACCCAGCTATTTATTTATTTATTTTTTGGTTGTAGTTGTCATTGTCGTTTGGCAGGCCCAGGCTGGATTAAAACCCACCAGCTCTGTTGTATGTGACTGGTTCTCTAGCCTGCTGAGCTACAGGTGCCGAACTGACATAAGTAAATTTTAAAAGAAGATATAAACAATTTCCCCCAATTGTGTATGTCAGTTGCTGCAACCTTTAGATAGGGATCTTTGTTTCTCATTACTTTTCCAGTTAACTTTCCAAGACAGATGTCTCATGACAGTGTTTGATATATTACTGGGAACATTAGTGATTTCTGGATATAATCATCTAGACTGTTTGTCAATTTTTTAAAGGTTAAGGGTACAGCCACAATACAGATAATTGCAATAAATTAAGTATTAATTTAAAGCATACAGTGTACATATAATAGTACAATATCTGTAGAGAATAGTACAATTTTTCTAAAAATATAAAAAGTGAATTTGCCTTATGTTGCAGCAATTCTACTTCTAGGTATATTTCCAAAAGAATTGAAAGCAAGGTCTTGAAGAGATATTTGCACACCCACATTCATAGAAACACTACTCCACAATATCCACAAGGTGGTAGCAAACCAAATGTCCATTGTCGGATGAATAAATGAATTAAATGTGGCATACACACACAATGTGATACTGTTCAGTCTTAAAAAAAGAAGAAACTTGCCAAGTGCTATAACTCTGAATGAAGTTTGGGGATAGTATGCTGAGTTAAATAAACAAAAAACAAAAAAGACAAATATGGTATTATTCTACTAATACAAGGGATCTAAGTAGTAAAATTTGCATAAACAGAAAGTAGAATAGTGGTGAACAGTGGCAGGGAGGAGAGGAAAAAGAAAACGTATTGTTTAAGGTGTATGACGTTTTGGTCTTTCTATATGAAAAAGTGTTAAAGATCTATTATACAACAATGTAGATATTTTGACATTATTGAATTATAGGTTTAAAAATGGTGGATAGTAAATTTTTTCTTATGTAATTTTTTCCACTATTAAAAATTATTATATATGCAAGGTATATATAAACATATAGAACATACAAAAGCATCTAAAAATTCTAAAATGCAACAGTTGAATAAAACTTCAAGCAGCATTCAGTACAACTTTTGTCATCCTTACAAGTGCCAAAACTAACTTAGAGGAAGTAATGTGCTTTGTAGAAGAACTTGTAGACATTTAGTAGGTAAATCAGGTCCAAATAAGGTAGACAGCTCTCTATACCCCATTAAGATAACATTTCTTTCTTTTCAGTACTTTTTAATATATAGACCAGATAGGAAGTATGCAGCTTTCTATTTTTAAAAGTTATATTATGATATTAATTAAAATATATTTTAATAATTTAATTTTTAACTTTCTTACATAAAAAATATTTGCAAAAATATATTTATCTATTTTTCTCTTTCAATGTTACATAAAAAGCAGTTATTATTCCTGTAATAATTTTTCAAAAAAATTAATTTCTTGGATATGTTAATTCTAAGTTAATTATTTCTTTTTTCTTTTTTTTTTTTATTGTTGGGGATTCATTGAGGGTACAAGAAACCATGTTACACTGCTTGCATTTGTTAGGAAAAGACCCTCTTACAATCGTGTTTTGCCCCCAAAAGGTGTGGCACACACCAAGACCCCAAGACCCCA
>CAUYON010117283.1:0-20900 GCA_963573935.1 Arctocebus calabarensis
TTAGTGCAATCAAGGGGTACAATGTGCTGGTTTCATATACAATCTGAACTATTTTCATCAAACTGCTTAACATAGCCTTCATGGCATTTTCTTAGTTATTGTATGAAGACATTTGTATTCTGCATTTAGTAAGGTTCACCTTAAGCATTGTTATTGTTATTAAATTTTAAGTCTCTTTAATTTTGTGAAGGCAAAAAGTGGTAATCAAATAAATACATGTACATGTATAGAGGAAAATTAAAAAAAAAAAAAAAAAAAAAGATTTCTCCAACATGTCAAAATGGAACAGCTTATATCATTTGAGTCCCCTGAACCAAGAGAAAGATCTGTAGGCCTTTAAGTTTGCAGAGCTCGGAAGAAGTTAGTGACTAGGTGGCATAAGTGGCAATCTCACCTGGAAACGCAGGTGGAGAGAAGGGTCATCATTTTCTTCAGTTTGTTCTGCAAACTTCAAGCCCATTTTTTAATACTTTCATAGATAGAATTATACCTATAATCAGTAAATAGTATTGATTTGCATGTGCTTTCAAAGTACACACAAAGTATACTACCAATCAACATCCTGCTCTTTTTAACAATGTATGCGCCACATGGTATTCTATCTTCTGACTTGTCTAATCCCCTACAGACGGGCTTCAGAGGGTATGAAATTTTTTCATCACCACCAACAATCTCCCGACTCACATCCTCTTCTGCACTTGGGCGAGATTTTCTGTAGTGTGAGAAGGGCCCTTGCTGTTGGGATTTGCTTTGCACTGTCCTCTAGAAAGGGTGAGCATCTCTTCCCAGGCGCAGGGTTCACCGGCTTTTCTCTTCTGTGAACTGCCCAGGTCAGTGTTCGCGAAGAACAAATAAGCCACGTTCAGAAGTAGCAACTGCAGCTTTCCCAGGCAAAACCAATCTCCCCCCTTCTCCTGCTCATCACTACTGACTGTTCTTTTCATGGTTGCCAGAGGGGATATTTACTTTTCCTCTGGCATACAGTGTAGCCCAATAAGAGACAGGTCATTTCCAGAGCATTCCTAAGAATGTCAGGCTGACCCACTCTTGACATAGCCTTCAGGCCTATGGCACAAGAACCAACCAACCAGCCAACCAACCAGTGCCCAATGCTACAATTATAGAGCAATCATTTCAGCTGGATCCCTGCTGCTTCCTGGAGGGAAAGAGCTTGTCACCCATTTTTCTTACACTCATTCTTCCAACATCCATTCTCAAAGGGCACTCCAGCTGTCCCTTCATCCTCATCTCCTGGACTGGCTGCACTGGACCTCCTAAACCTCAGACAGGCAGAGACACCAGCTTCCTCCTCACTGACCTCCTGGACCTAGCAGGGCTGGGATTTAGTGCAAAAGACACAGGCTTGTACTCAACTGCTGTGTGACTATGGGTAAGTTACTTACCCTCTCTGAACCTCAGATATCTTCCCTGTTAAGATGAGAGTTGTAAGGATTAGAGAAAATATGTGAAACGATTTAGAAGGTATCACGCACTCAGTCCATGGTAACCAACAGCAAGCCGAGAGGCCCTCGTTAAAAATCAACACAGCAAATGACGATCTGCTCCGTGGAGACACTGAGAAGTTACGATGGCGTTCCAGATTCTTTAGTGGTGAGACAAAATGAACACACACACATGCAGACCAAAGTTGGGATCATCTATAATTAACCGATGCATTCCGTGGGCTGGGACTGAAGTCCTTATGGAGAAATTGTGATGTGAAGCTGCGTCTGCCCCCCTGGGGCACATCTGAAAATGTCTTAGAGACATTTTTGGTTGTCACAACTTTGGGGCAGGGGTGCCTCTGGTATGGAGCTAAACAGCCTATAATGCAACAAAGAATTAGCTAGTCCAAAGGTCACTAGTGCAAGGTTGAGGGCCCCTGTGTCGGGCCACAGAGCGCAGGCTGGCAGCTCCGACAGCAGGGCGCGGAAGTGAGTGTAGCACTTTCCGGAGATTGTGAGGATGCTTCCCTGCCTTAAGCCAAGGCCACAAGCTAGGGGATGATGAGGGGAAGGGGAGAGGGCAGAGAAGGTGCAGGAACAGGTAAACTGTCGCGATCCCTACTAAATGCAATAACCTGAGGTCAGAGGGAAGCTGCTTCCACTCCCTGCTGGGTCCCAAAGCTGTATTCTTCAGACAGGCAGGACTCAGAGCCAGAGAAGGTTAATGGGGAAATACCATCCGGACTGAGGGTCCCCTCACCATGAACCCTCCTAACTCCCATCCTCTCCACCCCGGAAAGGATCAAATGTTTGGACAACCGCCATCTTCCAAACCAGAGGCATTTTCCAAGTGAGATGTGTAAGGGCAGTCTAGATGCAACATCTATTACCAAAATGCAAGTATGAAGTACTAATTAATCGGATTCCCATTTTATATGAATCATAAACAAATGTCACAGCCAAGCCAGGCCTCGGATCAGCATGAGAGAATGGGCATTGCTATGAAGCTAGGATGAGTCTGGCTAAAGGCAGAGAAGTTTTGTGGCCACCCCCTTCAGTGAGTTTATAGAACCCTAGGAATCTAAAGGCCTCAGTTGGAGAATTTCTGACTTGATCCAACTACCTCATTGTCCCCAAAGCTGAAAGAGACCATTAATAAAAACGAGCACTGATCTAGTCCTGGAGCAAGGGGCAGGCACTGGATTAACTACACAACGTACCGTCATCTTACCATACGGTGTGTGTGTACGTGGGCAAGGAAGGTCTTCTTGCAGTAGGCAGCCAGCTGGCGTCACTGCCTGTTTCGGACACGACCACTCAAGTTGTTGCTGCTCAAACACAACAGATTAAAGGGGGAGGGCTGAGTTATACACGGCTCAGTCAACTCCACCCACAGTGGCAGACTGACATTTAAAAGTATATGAATACTTTCCTATCATCGAACCTTAAAAAACAATGAGCGCAGCTGAGCTGGAGATGTCTGTGCACACAGACAAAACAGTTACTCACCACGGAAGCACATAAATATGCAAAGGGTTGTTTTTACCTCGGCCCCCTCTGCCTTCAGCTCTGCAGCTGGGGACTGCACAGGCAAAAGCATTTCTCAGGAAGTGGATATGGTGGAATTACATTGATCTATTCAAAATATGAGGCTTGCTAATTAGGTCATAATGGTACTCATTTCTCATCTGAATTTGGAACATATATTGTATTGATCTATAATGTTGTCCGCGGGTACAAGGGGCTTATTAATGCCAGCTTAGTGCCGTTGAACTGTTTTCGTGAACCTTAAACCCTCCTGGAAACCAATTTAAGTGAGCAGTGAGCCAGCCCGCTACAGATGAGGGGAAGCTGCCACTACGCTGTTTGCACGGGGGCTGCTGGACTGGGCTGCTTTACATTCGGAATCCTTCCCCTGAATTTTGACCTGCGTCTTCAAATTATAGAGGATCTGCTAGTCTTGGCAAAAGGAGCCATAGGTAAAGTGAACTCACTGGGTTATGCCATTAGAAGTTGGGTGAGTAAGAAGCAAACTTGTAGGTGTTTGAACTGAGCCCTACCTTTTTCTCATTTATGTATTTATTGAAACACAGTTCTGCTCTGTTGAACTATGGTAGAGTGCAATGGCATCATCACAGCTCACAGCAACCTCAAAGTCCTGGGCTCACGTGATCCTCTTGCCGCAGCCTCCTGAGTAGCTGGGACTACAGGTGCACGCCATGACACCTTGCTAATTTTTCTAATTTTAGAAGCGATGGGGCTTACTCTTGCTTAGGCTGGTCTTGAACTCCTGAGCTCAAGCAGTACTCCCACCTCAGCATTCCTCAGTAAAGGTGTTCAGGACAAGGATATAAGCGTTCTGGTTGCAGCAGCGGAAGAGCGCCCTTCCACAGCAAGAGAGTGGTCCCATCACAAACCCGTTTGCCGGCCAACCTCAGGTCAGGTTGCTGGCCAGTGACAACTGAGGCTTAGCATGGCTGCGTTGTGTTCCCTCGTCTCTTCTCAATATTTAGGCTGAATTCTGGCCCTGCCATTTGCCAGTTGTAGGGCTCTTGGTAACTTGATTGACTTCTCTGTACATGGGTGGTCTTAACTGTGAAATAAGGATAGTAAGATCTACCTCGCAGAGTTGGAAGGAGTTGGCTAAACACAGTATGTGTGAAATAACTGGACCCTACTGCACACTCAGAGTTTTGTGCCTCAGCTTAATCTGTCTGAGATGGGGCAGCACATTGCAAAACATGTTCAAATCAGCATAGAGTATCCATAGGACTCCAGTGAACAGACGATGAACTGGATTACAGGGAAGGAATATCTTCTCCTGGCAGAATGTACTAGCAAAACCCTAGGAACCAGACTGTTGATAGCATCGATCCATGAGATGTAACTCAAAGAAGTAAGATTGTGGCTGGGTACTCTTGGGAAACGCCAGATACTATTTCCCCCACTTAGGGATTTCTAATTCACCCAGCTGCACACAAGGCTCAGAAAAGTCCCAAAGCAAAGAAACTTGTTTCCCCGCCAGGTACGATGGCTCACGCCTATAATCCCAACACTCTGGGAGGCCAAGACGGGTGGAGTACTTGAGCTCAGCAGCCTGAGAAAGAGCAACACCCTGTCTCTACTAAACATAGAAAAAAATAGCCAGGCATTGTGTTGGTCGCCTATAGTCTCAGATGCTCGGGAAGCTGAGGCAAGAGGATCCCTTGAGCCCAGGAGTTTGAGTTCGCTGTGAGCTACGTATGACGCCACGGCACTCTACCCAGGGAGACTCAGTGAGACTCTGTCTCAAAAGAAAAAAAGGAAAAAAAAGCAACTTGTTTTACTTTGTTATACCCCAGTGTTCTCCATATTTCTGAAATGGTAGAACTTTTCTGGGGGCATAGGGAGGGGGGAGATAGCATAGAAAAGTTAACAATGAGGAAGAGAAAGAGGGAAAATCAAGACGAGAAGGATGCTGAGAGTGGAGGACTGGGGACACCAGAGGGACTGCGCAAGGAGAAAGCAGAGGCAGGGGGACTGGAAGAACTATCAGTGTTTCCCCCACGTAATGCCCAGATGATGCCTCCTGGGCATCCTGAGAGCCCAACGCATCCACCACCCACTTGCCAACTCTGAGCTCCTCTTCCTACTCCAGATCAAATGACAGATTTTCCAGCAAGATGAGAGGTTCCCAGGAGCAAGTTAAGCACAACTGTAACCGAATGAGCCCCAGAGGGAATGAATGGCTGATGCCATCTCTCAGTGAGGTCGGCAGCAGATGCCCCATGCGGCTGCCACTGCAGCGACCCCAGACTGAGAGGCTCGGCCTTGCAGACACCACACTGCTGCCTCCTCCGTGACAGGAGAGGAGGCCCGAGGGAGCTCTCTGAACAAAGACATCTCATTTCCCAGCCACGGTTAAGATAATATGTCAAATTCCCTCTCAGAGCTTCATATTTTGGATTAAGAATATTACAGACCCCATGGAGGGAGAATCATGATTGAGCAGCGTAAGACATGATGCGAAGAATAGAATTAAGAGAAGTCGATTTTTACGGGAACCGATGGAAGTGCTTATTAATATTGTTAGTTCACCTAACGACAACAGACACGGCATATTAAGAAGACAGTCAGTGGCAGCTGACACCTCCAAATTGCTATAATGAGAACTGCATAATGCGTTTCAATTTATTACCCCCTCCCTGTTCACTGGAAATGTCCCTGGATGTCCTTCCTCATACTTTCCACAAAATGCCGATGTTAGAGTTTTACCCTGCAGGAGGTAACATGCAAAGAAACGTCATTTCTTCCCCTGTGTCTGGCCATCCATCCAAATAAATGTCTGATGTCCTTCTGGTTTTGTCTCCATCCCAGTGATACTTGATCCACAATTATCCAGGTTGGCGGCTGCTCCAGCAGGGCCCTCCAGCTGTGTGTGTTTAAGGGCCACAGACAGTTGCTAAGACCGACAGTGACCCCAGCAGAGACTCGCGTTGCTGTTGCGTCCTACCGTCTGTGCTCTCCCTTCCCCTGCCCTGCCAACAAGTCTCTGATGGTCAAGAACACGGCCGAGGACACCAGGTCTGAAGATACACGGGGTGCGGAGTTTGGTGGTTGTTGGGGTCTCACAGTTGATTCTCTTTCCAATATTAAGCAGATGTTACTGTAATAAGATATCTGAAGAGCCACAGGCACCCAGAATTTTTTAGAAACTTTGGGAAAAGGCTTGGTGGACCTGGAAGAAATGTCTCCAGAAGAATGAAGGTGTGCTTTAGTTACACGCTCCATCCCACTTGGCAGTGGGGGTGAGTGCGTTCAGAGCTCCACCCTGCTCTGGGTTGGAAGTTGATGGAATAAGATTTTTGTTCTAAATATCCTTTCTTCCTATCAGGGAAAAAAAAAAAGACGTCTCCACTTGCCATCCAAGAGGATTTGCTTCTTTATGTTCAATTTGAAGATGTCCATGATGCCGAAGATGCTTTACATAATTGGACAGAGAGTGCATTTGTGTAGTTCAAACTGAAGTGCACTTTGCCCGGGGGGATTGGAAGACCCCACATCGTATGAAAGCCAAGGAAGGGAGGAATGTGGCCTGCTCTTCATCGATATAGGCATTCCAGAAGCTGAAGTTAGGAGAGACGATCAAGAAGCCGGTCTTCTGAACACAAGTATAGAACATCTTACTAGAAACAGCAGATGGACTGGAAGGCCACAGCGCAGCAGAAACTGTCCCAACAATGATAGATTCAAACCCAGAAATCGATCTTTTTCAAGATCTAAATCCAGTTCAAGATGACAGTTCAAGTTCCAGCTCAGAAAGAAAGAAAGGAAGGCTAAATCCAGGTCTGCATCTCACACCATCAAAGCAGGAGGTCATGTGCACACACACACACGTGCCCCCATGCATGTGTGCACACACACACATGCTCACCCATGTATGTGCACACACACACGTGCCCCATGCATGTGCGCACACACACGCTCACCCATGCATGTGCACACACACACTCACCCATGCATGTGCACACACACCCCCGCTCACCCATGTATGTGCACACACACACACCCCCGCTCACCCTCCACACATATGCACAGTGTTTTTCTTTTCTCTCTTCTCTAACTCCAAAAGTGGTTACCAAGATGTATTTCCCAACAAGTGACAGTGAATTTGGCAAAGAAGCCTCTTAAAGAAACCTACATTTTCTGTGTTCAGCTCTCCTTTGTAAATAGGTTTGCCAAACTGACACTTAATAGCTTAATATTGAGTTCATATTACTCTCACCCTGTCTGAGCTTCAAAGGGACAAACTGTTCTGACTGTTAATGAAATAAATTTCAGCTGAAAGTTTCCAAAGGATCAGAGCTGGAAAAAAAAAATACCAGCTGATTTAAACAGACAAATATCTCCCTGGTGTTCTTTTAAAGCCACTTGGGTTTTATAAAGCCAGGGAAAATCCAGTTGCCTCAGCCCAACCGGCACAAAACCCCACAGACGCTAGATGGCGCCAAAACACGCCCAATATGAAGACCACTTACCACCTGGGCCTGCTCTGGTCGTCACCCAGCAGATCCCAGGACCCAGGTGGGTTCAGTAAGGCAGATGTGAGGTACAGACTATGCAAACTGGAACATCAGGAATATAAAGACGAGCCGAGAAAGTAATATCATACTTTTGTTTTTAACCTTTCTGGACCAAATTAATACACCCAGGTATTCTTTTCCAGAGTTCAAAAAGCAAATCAGCACAACATGAACACGAATTTAACACCACTGAACCGTGCCCTTAAGAATGGCTTACTTGGTAGATTTTATGTTATGTACATTTCACTAATACATAACAGGGATGGCACTTCCATCCATAAAAAATAAGCATCAAAATGCAGCCAGTTACCTAATTTTTATTTTGGTACAATGTCTTTCCGGCTCAAAGCAACTAAAGAAGTAGTTACTTTACAAATGGGCTAGTTCCAGGACTCTGCCAGGCACTTCATGCCTCTGCTTGTTATGAAAACCTCACCTCCTATAAAGACCGACCTCCCTATCTGTGAAAAGGATCTGGAGCAGGTTATTCTCAGGGAGAGAAGGTTCTGCACCCCAAACTAGCTGGCTGACGTTTCGCTTTCTGCTTGTCTGCGACTCACTTGTGTTGGGACGGAAGGAAGCTGCACTCACACTCCTTGCTGGTGGTGGGGAGAGAGCTGGAGAAGGCAGTGATCTTTACACTGATGCACCTGTGCTTGGATTCCAGGAAGAGAGCTGGAGAAGGCAGTGATCTTTACACTGATGCACCTGCGCTTGGATTCCAGGAAGAAGTCAGGTGAGGGCCTCCTGGAGAGGCCAGGGCCGAGCAGGCCACCAGGTAGAGGCCTTTGACCACCCACAAGGGCAGGATGAAGATGCTAGAGTCCTCAGAATGACAGAGCCAGTTCCTGAGACAGACGGATCGCGTGCACTGGACTCAGACCAGAAGAGAGCTCTGGCTAGAGTCCAGATTTTCCAGATTCCAGAGCTGGCTCCTTCCACAAGGGTGGACCTGGGCGAGTGTCTGGGCCTTGGCTTCCACCACTACCAAGTGGGTATGATAACAGTAACAGCCGCTGGGCCTGCTGCTGCAAGTACTGCTGGGCTGATCTGTGCAAAGGCCCCGACATCAGCACAGTGCCTGGCAGGGAGCAGGTGTCACACTGGGGTGGGGAAGGGCAGAGGTGGAGGGGTCTTAGGGGGAAACAGGGCGCTGTCACCCTCTCAGCTGAGGTGACTGCTGGTCTGTGCATAAAACTGGCACCAGCTTGCCCTACTCTGAGTCATTCATTTGGGTAAAGCAGCATCTCCTCGGCCTTCTGCCTTCCAAACTTCCCTTATCACCCTCCGATGGCGCCCAGCTGCCCTGGGCATCAAGGCCCGGATCCTAGTGTCTGAGACCCAGTCCCACCGGACCCCACAGACACTTCCAGACCAGTCCCTCCACACTGCCCCTCTTCATTTGTTCCCTTTTCCCTCCTCCCCTCTCTCGTCCCCTCAGACTCAGACTCACGCTTCAGGCCTCAGCTCAATGGCCCTTCCTCAGGGAAGCCACTGTGCTCATATTGTGCCTTCCGTGAACCACCATACTTGAAATTGCTTGTTCAAAGCCCATCTCCCCACTCTCAGCACATCAAAGTCAGCCATCACTGTTACCTAGTCAACAAATATTGACACAGCGCCTCCTGAGTTCCTTGTTCTTGAGGATACAGCAGTGCAAAACAAATAAAATGTATCAGCTCCGACTTACAGGGGGGGGAGTCCAACGAACAGGAATGAATTTAAGTAACATGTATACCAATGGTGATAAATAATACAGGGAAAAGTAAAGCAGGGAAGGAGAAAGATGCTATTTGATAGAAGGTAGACAGAAAAGGTCTCACTGAGTGAGGACCCAGAGGAGGCAGGTACATTCTGGGGGGAGGGATGCTCCAGGCGGGTTTTAGGACCAGCGAGGCCTGGGACCTCCTTCCACACTCTGGCTGCCTCACTGTGATGGCCAATCCACATGGCCTTTCTGTGCCCCCGTGGAGGGGAGGGAGTCCTCACCACAGTCTAACAGTCCTGGAGAGCCTGGGACAGGAGCCGGTGCAGAGAAGAATTTACCAAATCTGCACCCGGAACACCCCGTGGGATGCCCAGCAAGACCTGATTCCATGCCGGCTCACCCCTTCCACAGGGACACTGGAAAAGAACCGTTCTTGGCTCCTTGTTCATCTTTCAGACGGGCCAGGGACAGGCTATTGGAAATGATGGCTGCAAGGGTGGATGTGACGGGAAATCCCAGACCACACACCTCTGCTTCATGTTAGTATCAGCTAAATAGCAGGTCGCGCTGGCAGCAGCCTCGGCCACAGAAGTTCACCAGCCAGATTCTTAGGGTTTTATTTTTTGTTTTATTGGAGATTTAGACAGGAAAAAAGCTAACATTATTTTGGTCAGAAGACGGCAGAGAACTAATCCATATACTATACTCTTCTAAATTAACCTTCCCGCACCTGACCAGGACATTTACTCCTAGGAAGGTCCATTAAATCTCTCCAGCTAAAGGCAGTGGGCCGTCTCCCTCACCATCATCCCCTCTGTGTCCCCCCAAACATCAAATCTACAGTGGAGTCCTGTTACACCTACCTCCCTAACACCTCTTCCACCTGCCCACTTCCCTCCTTTGCACTGGGGAGGCCCCCACCATCCTTTGTTTGGACTCCCAGCCAAGGTCTCTGCATATTAACCTTGGCCTCTGCCCAGCTCTGTTTCACCGCAGCTAGAGTGGTTTTCCTAAGTGCACATCTGATTGTACTGCTGCCCTGCGGGCTCCCCCTGCTCTTGGGATAAAGTCCTACTCCCCTGCCCCAGGGCTGCTACTGCCCTGCATTAGGGCACCCTCTGGATCTCCTTCCACAGGCCCCAGAGACAGTATCCCAGCACAGGGCTGGCCAGAGGAATCTGCTCTTATACGCAGGAGATGGACGAACGTGCTCCAACTAACAGGAGGCAGAGGAGCACCATCTCACTGGGACCCATTCCTACATGATGGGTATTTACACAGATGCTGAGTAACTGTTTGCCTAGACACTGTACTACACACAGGAAGCGAATTCTTCGTCTTTCAATGCCCATTTTGAGTTTAACTGCAAGTTATATAATTGCTTTCCATTTTTAAAGACAAATCTCTGCCACCACTATACAATGGTGGAGTTATGAGCCCCGTGGCCCCCTGATGCCTCAGATCAGTGAGTGTGAGGCAGCTCCTGTCTCCCCCAGTATATGTTCACCAGGGCTGCTCTGGGGAAACAGCTGGAGGAATTCATGACACATATATCCCTTTGGAAGGGCATTAAAACACCTCGGCTAGTGGATGTTTGACCCAGGGAAAGTGAAGGCAAGTGCGTATTTTGTATACCTGCAGGAGAACACAAAATACAACACTGGGTACTAGAATAGTGATTCGGAGCATGAGTTTTAGAATTGGGATCAAATGCTCACAAGCTGTGTGATCTTAGGCAGGTTACTTAACCTCTCTGAGCCCTTGCATCCTGATCTGTAAAGTGAAGATAGTAACAGAGTGCCTGGTATGATGTGGCTGTGAGGAGCCAATGAGAGAAGCTAATTAAAGAATTGAACACAGTAGCTCAGATATGAAAGCTCTAGCCAGGTTCATTAATATTACCATCATTTTATGTGTGTGAATTCTGATGTGGAAGCAGGAACTATGGTCAAAAGCCTAAATATCACAAAAACAAGACCAAGCAGTGGCAAACATTTATTGAATAGTTGCTATGTTCTAGCCCTATTTTAAGAACTTCATAAATATGAATCATTTCTTCCTAAAAATAACCTCATGGGCAGGTACTATATTATACCTCCATTTTACAGATGGAAAAACTAAGGCATGGAGTGAGTGATTAAGGAACCAGTCTAGGGTTCAATAGCTCATACTGCATAAATTCAAATATATAAATGCAAAAACCCCTTCCTCTCTCTGTTTTCTGATTCTAACTTTCATAATAAAGTAGTTAGTCATAATTGATAGTCTTTCAACCCTCTGTTTAATCGACCTCAATTCCATATGTAAATCTGCAGTTTTATTATGCTAGTACTTCATTAATATAAATAAAATACATACATTCCTTTTAACCTGTATATTTAGTTTCTAAGTCATTTTCTTGTCTTCTATATTAATATCACAAACTCTAGTGTTCAGAAATATACATTTTTCAATGTGTATCTCTCAAAACATGAAAGTTAAAAAAATGGAAAATGTGTTAAATCAGACATAAAATTCTCCAATGACCCACCATCAGGGATGAGGACGGCTCACATTTTACTGAATCTTCCTCTGGGCTGATCCAGCACAATTTTGTTTATGGAGCTAAGCTTACTGGACACCTTCACTCGGCAGTGGGTTTAACCTGGACACGGTTATGCATGTTCAAATTACTTAGCCATTCAAGACACCTACAGCTCTTACAACATAGATCCTTTGCAGACTATAACCCCATGGAGTTCTTTCTTCCCAGGAACAAAAATTAAAAAGGAAATTAAAGTCATGGAGATGCCAAATAACACCAGGAACAGTGGAGTTCCTGGAGACTAAAAATCAAAGGGCAACTTGGACCACCCAGCAATCCCATCATTGCTTATGTGAATGATCTTCCACTGAAAAATCTAAACATGGTTGACAGCTTTGGTGAATGACCCGGGCACCAGACTTTGCTGCCCCAGTGAGGGCACAAGCCTCCTGTTTCTGCATCCTTCACCAATGGCCAAAGCCCCACCCCTTCCCTGCATGCGGGGATTGGCTGAAATGAGCCTGGCAGGGGTCTCTGCGATAACTGACTTTCCTCAATGAGAAATTTGACCATTCTGATTACATTAGGGTACAAGAAACCCTGTTCTCAGTGATTGAGGAACAGGGCATATGCTAGAGATGGTAAAGGGTGCCCGGTGAGCAGATCCCGCCCACAAACTGAAGGTTGATGTGGTGCCCCAAGAGGCCACAGAGGTGAGCGGAGGGCAGACAACTTGGCAGCCAGCAGCAGGCAGGAGAAAGGACTGGAGAGTGGGGCAGGCAGCGAATGCTTCATGGTGCTCATAGCAGAGCCTGTGGAAGTCTAAGACAGGAGGAGGCAAGACTGGGGGAGAGCGGGGAGCAGGACAGAGCCCTCCGCAAAAGGCTGGACTGTCGGGCATGGAGAGACATTGCAGGCGTACGTCCCAATGCATAGAACAACTTGGTTCTGCAGCAGCTCCATTCAGCCTCGTTTATTATGCCTGGCTAGGTCCCAGCATAAGCCTACAGCTTCTCTATCAGCTGCCTTCCAAGGAGAGTGACCTTTTACAACAGACCAGGCGGCAGGGGTTGTCGGATGGGACAGAACAGGACCATGGAGACCACCAGCCACACCTTCCATGGGCTTTAGAATCATCTTGTCCATTACAGGAGCAAGACAACACCATTCTCCATGGGCAGAATTATTGTCCAACTCTACAAAAGGATTTACAGGATCACAAAGGACAATCTTCTAAACCTATTTTGCTTCTATGTACAGAAATACTGGGTCTGGACTGGTAGGTGCCCAATACAGGGACCAGCACAGGACACAAGAACAACCCTTTAAACACTGTCAGCTCAGAAGGGGAAGTCTTCTTCTGAGCTGGATTCTGGGGGACAGAGCTAATGAACTCTCCCACAGAACGACTGAGTCCTCTGTCTCCCCTTCTGCAAAGAGAAATTCACTCCTCCGTTCAACTGAGCATTGATTTCTAACATGTGCTAATAATGATAATCTTAATAATGATGACTGAGAACAGTTAACATTTCCTGAGGACTTCCCGCACAGCAGGCACTATACTAAACATTTTTATATCTTAGTTAATTCATTCTACCCAAGAACCCTATCCTTATCCCTATTTTACAGGTAGAGAAACACAGGACAGAAGGAAGTCATCTGCCTAAAGTTACGCAGTCTACAAAAAGTGGCAGAGCTGGGATTTGAACTCAGGCAGCTGCTTTCAGAGACCTTGCTCCGATGCAGTCACCCTGCCTCCGAGTACTGGGCTCCGGGTACACGCGGTGAATAAAACAAGTATAATGTCTGCTCATATGAGTGTACAGACCAAGTGGAGACCTACAATGATACACGAACCTGCAATTGCTGCTGCTGCTGACTGCCTGGGAAGAAACACCCAGGATGCTGTGATCAAGAATATTAAGGGTGAGAGGAGGGTCACAGTCAACTTAGACAGAATGATGGGGTAGCTGCAATTCTTACGGGGTGAGAATTTCAGGCACAGGTAGCAGCAGCTGCAAAGGCCTCGGGCAGGAAAGTGCTTGGCGAGTCTGAGAACTGGAAGGCAGAGCAGCGGCTGGACAAGGTGGGGATGCTAGAAGCTGTGGATGAAGACAAGCCGCAGTTGGAACTTTCAGAGCAGCGAGTCTTTGGTGAAGAGCTCAAATTTTGCTCCAAGTGCAGTGACAGAATTCCCAAAATACTACCATGCAGAGCCCACTCAGGAGGTCCATGGTTAAGAGAATCAGCAGGCTGCCTCGAGCTGTGTGACTCTTGTCACATGACTTATCCTCTCTGGGCCTCAGGACCCTCATCTATAAAACAGAAATGAAGTAATCCCTGCACCTTACAGAGTGGTTGTATTTGAAGAATCAGTTATAAATGTAGAAGACACCTCGGCTAGTGCCTGGGGTCTCCTAACAGCTTGCTTTTAAGTTACCTGGTAGCCTCTGCCCCCTAAAATTCCCAAGTTTTTGCCAGCCATGGATTCAATTGCTTTCCTATTTTAGTGCGGGAGATGAGACTGATAAGGACAGAGCTGAGAAGAAGAAAGAATGAGGCAAAATTAATTTGTGATCAATACTGCTTGTAGCCATTAGGGTGACAGGCACCAGATAAACACGTAAATAAGAGCTGAAGCCCAGCTTCGTCTGCCAGCTGTTGCCATCAGCTGCCTCCGACACTCACGCAGGCAGACGCATAACCTTTATATAATTACACTTTCTCTGACAGTTTATTTGTGGCTCTTCTTTTTTTCTCCTTCCCCCTTTTATTTAGTCTGCTTTCAGCTGTGAAAGTCCAGCTGCCAGCTTCACTTGGATGCACTGACTTACGGTAATTTTGAGTTAAGCTTTATTTTACAGTCTGTGTAAATAATGAATCCAGGGCAGACTCGATACCAGCCAGAGTTCGGCTCTTCAAGTTGCGGTAGGACTTTAAGAGTCTGGGTGGTTGGCACAGAGCTTCAGGCGGGAGTCAAGGGGGGCTGGCACAGCGCCACCGCCTGGCCGGCCTCCTGGAAAACAAGACATTTGCCAGGCCAAAGGGGCAGACATTTGTGGCTGAGGCCTATCTCCCTCCAAATTTCGCTGTGAGAGGTGCATGACTGTTCCCAAGGCTTCACCCTTTCCCATACCAGTGCCCTGGCAGTGCCACCCTGCTGTCTCTCTCACTAGTGAGAGAGGATACCCAAGAAGGGTGAAGTCTAGGAGAACAGGTCCTCTCAAGGAGAGCACAAGGATACACTTGCAGGGTCCTCTCCATAGTGACTCAGCCCTTAGGAATTGGTAACTTCCTGGAACTTGGAAATTTCCAGGTTCTGTGAAATCCTGTAGTTCTGTGGGGGCTGGACTAGCATCTCCCACTTGATTCAAATTGGCCAATGAGAAGGGTACCTGTGGGGTGGAACTTCTTGACTTTCAATAAAAAGGGAAAGATCAAGGCAGACGGGGAGCGTGGCCATTTGGAATTCTATGCCGTAAGCTCCCAGCTGGTGAATAAAGCCCTTCCTCTTATAAACGTGACGTTTGGGTGCTCTTTCTCTCCGTTGGGCCTTGTCTTCCTGCAATACTAGAAATAGAGTATATTTCCCTGCCCCATGGATCTTGGACTTGATCAAGCAACTTGCTTTGGTCAATTGGACAAATGAGCAAATGCTTCAGATATGCTGGTGGACCTGGGCTTTTGGACTTCTAATGCTGCCCTGAGCAAACCTTGCTGTCGGGAGCCCACTGCTCCCAGAAGACAGAGAGACAGGGACAGCAAAGCTGCACCCAAGTCACAGAATGGAGCCAAGCCCGGCCCAGCCTACGGTGTGGGTTCAACTCTCACGCTGCACAGATGTTACATGTAAAAACACACACTGAAACCGTCAGTCATTCACTGGCAGGGTGGTACTTACTAAGCATCACACTTCCTAGAAGGGGGAGGGAAGGACACAGAGAGGCCGCGAGCAGTTCAACAGGAATTACCTGTTCACATGTTTACCTCCCTCCCTGTTCAAGGGCTGGAGCTGGGTTTTACTCCTTCTGGTTACCCAGCACCTGAGCCAGTGCCTGCTTAGTAAGAAGGACAACAGCGACAGCCACACAATGATGAGCAATTACTGCTCCCACCCAGGGAGTCCTCCCAGGTGCCAGGCCCCGTGCTAAGCTCTTCACACCCATGTTTTTCCATTTGATAATCGCAATTCAGGAGATCTTGCTCTCAATTTTCGGATGAGACAACTGAGGCTTGGGGGTGGGGGAGGTCACTTCCTCAGTTCTTAACCCTCAGGGCACAGCCAGAGCCTTTTCCACCCTTGCCCCACACTGAGCCTCCATTTCCTGGCCCAGGGCTGTTCCGGAAATTGTTCCTCCTCCTCCCCTTGCTGCCTCTTCTGGCAGCACAGCCCTTTTCTGGCATTTTCTGTTTGTTTGCTGGGCCACCACTGTTGAATCCTAATTTGCAGGGATGGGGTCCTTGGAAGGCCTGGGCTCTGAGGTCTAAGAGCGGATTTTAATCCTGGCTCTTCCATGTACCGAGTGACCTCACACAAGTCCCTCCCTCTCCCTAAGCCTCGTTTTATTCCCCTGGGAAATGGGAATTGGTTTCTGGTGAGCACATAAAATGCTACTGAGCAGCGCCGGGCACGCGGCGACCGTGCAGGAACAGCAGCCGTTCTCTCTCTCTCTAGCAGGTGGTAGGTGGCAGGCACTGCATTTGTGAGAAAAAAGCCTCCCCGTTCTGTCTGCTGTCTCTCAGGACACAGCCTCACCCCCCCAGGGCGGACGGCAACCTCTTGTGCTTAAGTATTATGAGAGAAGCACAGAGGATTACAATTTCTCTCAGAGGTCACCTCAGATAGCCCATCCAGCTGTATTTACCAAAACCTGTTCTGCCTGCCTGAACACTTCTGAGAACACCTCTCCTTTGAGACACCACTTCTGAATTCCAACACCAACAATTCTTTTCCAGATCCACAATAATTTAATGCGCACGTGGTCCCATCTCCCCAGAGCCATCCGCGTCATGGCAGTTCCAAGGTGAGCCCTTGCTGGTTCAGAGGACAGGGCAGAACGTTCTGGATGTGCGCGCTTCCGTGACAGCATTACCATACTTCTCCCACACAGACCGTTCCACGGGCCGGAACGTCAGCTTTGTGTCTCTTCATTTAAATTCCAGCCTCGACGCTGCACTCTACCACCCCGACCCTCTCCTCCTACCCCTTCCTACCACGTGAAACGATTCCTCTCCCCCGGGCGCCTGCCGGCTTCGGTCATCACTCTCACTTAGGCAAACCCTATCTATGGATTTCATTCCTCTAATTTTCTCCCATAAATCAATCCTCCCTTCCCCTGGTCACCGCTATTCCATCTAAATTGTTCCTCTGGTCGGTTATTCAATTTTATCCAATTGTGTATTCAATAAATGGTTACTGAGTGCCAACTACGAGCTGGGTATAAGGGATGGAATACTGAACTAGAGAGGCAATGTCTTAGTCTGGGCTGCTGTAACAAAATACCAAACAGTAGGGAGCTTATTTCTAATACACAAGTGTTTGTGTCTCACAGTTCTGGAGGCTAGAAGTCCAAGGCCAAGGTGCTGGCAGACTTGGAGTTCAGTGAGAACCTGTTTTCTGGTTCATGGATGGCACTTTCCTGCTCACACAGTGGAAGGAAGGGATGAAAGTACTTCCTTATGCCTTTGATAAGTGCACTAATCTCACTCCTGAGGGATCCAGCCTCATGACCTAATCACCTCCCAAAGGGCTCACCTCCTAACACAATGATATTGGAGGTTAGGATTTCAACATATGAGTTTGGGGAACATATGACGATTCAGACCCATTGTGGGGAGTTTTACCTCATTGTTAGAAGTGTAGATGGACATCTTAATCTGGGCTACTGGGTTCAAAGCTGGCCCCTTCTCCTATTAGCTCAGTGGCATGACCCAAACCAACTAACATCCCCAGGTCTCACTTTCTTTGTCACTAAAATACGGATAATCACTACCATCCATGAGGTTATAGCAAGGCGTAAGAGAATGACTATGTGTAAAGTGCTCAGAAAAGTGCCTGACATATAGGAAACACTCGTGACAATGTCTAGTTAATACAACTATTGCTACAACTGTCATTACCTATGAAGTAAAAAGATTCTGAGGAAGGACACCGGCATTGGTTCTCTGAAGACAGGTGCATGGCATCGCGAGGTCACCTGATTACGTTTTAAAGGTTACATCATCACACGGCTTTGGCTTCCTTTGCATGTGTATCTGTTTCTTGGCTTGTCTCGACTAAAAACAAATCCCTAGAAAATAGGGACTATCACACACCACCTGTGTGTCTCTAGACTAGGAATATAGACAAGGGCGTCTACATCTTATAGAAAGAAAGAAAGGAGGAAATATAAACTGAAAGCACAATGAGATACTATTTCCCACCACTATATGTAAAATGCCTGTATTAGGAAAAAACAAATAATACTAAGTGTTGGTAAGGAGGTGGAGAAATGAGAAGCAGGAATATAAAAACAATGTAGCATCTTTAGAAAACAGTCTGGCAGTCCTCAAAGAGTTGAGACACAGAGTTACTATATAACCCAGCAATTCCACCCGAGGTAGATATACTCAAGACAAATGAACACAAATGTCTGTACAAAATCTGTACACAAAGGGTTGTAGCAGCATTATTCATGGGTGTCAAAAAGTAGAAACCATCTAAATGTCCACCGACATACAAAGAAATGAAATGCGGTACACTGTGAAATGGAATATTTATTCAGCAATAAAAAGAAATGAAGAGCTGATACATACTGCAATTGAGGGGGACCCAGATTGCACTATGGTAAGTGAAAGAAACCAGGCACAAAGTCATATATTTATGATTCCACTGCTATGAGTGCCTAGAACAGTAAACTATAGAGACAGAAAGCAGACCGCTGGCTGTCGAGGGCAGAGGGAGGCGCCAGGGGTCACAAGGAGCGACTTCTCCAGGGGATGGAGGTTTCCTCTTGGAGTAATGAAAATGTTCTAAAACTAAGAAAATGGAGAAGGTTGCCCAACTCTGTAAATACATGAAAAACCATTAAATGAGTGAATTGTATGGCATAGGAATTACATCTCCATAAGGCTGTTTTAAAAACCTAAACCAAAGCAATGGAATTACCAACTGATACCTCTGTGGTGGTGCTTGGCCTCCCTCCCCCACCCCCCAAACACACTTAGTTTTTCACTTTTGTTGTTTGGAGATATGTGTGTCAATGGCACAGTGTGTAATATACCAATATCATACAATTTCCCCTCCAGTTACTACATCTTTCTTCCCCCTACAAAGAACAGGGTGGAAACGGATCTGAGTTCAGTCTTGCCGTTTTCGCTGTGTGACCTAGGACAAGTCACATCACCTCTCTGGGCCTCCATGTTCTCTTCTAAGGAGAAGTAAGAGTCAGTCTAATGCCCCTCAATCTGAGCACTGTGGGTATTTGGAGTGGGACAATTCTCTGTTTTGTAAGGCTAGCCCCCGATGGAGGACATTAAATTTCCCTGACCCCATTTCTTAAATGCTAAGCATATCTCCATCTCCTACCTCAACATGTTGAAACTCACCTGCATCATTTCCAGATGCCCTTTCTCTGCCCTCTGTTTTCCTACCACCACTGGTTAAAGGTCACCGTAAAACATTCCCTGACGCTGGCCATGCTGCCTTCCCTTTTAATGCCTTCTGCCTCCGCAGAACCCTGATCACACTCATTTCCCCTTTCCAGATCTTTTCACCAAGGATAAAAATATCACACATAATCATCTGAATTTTATTACCAGATTAGGAGCTGCAGGGTTGATAGAGCAGTGAATGCACCATGTAAGGCACGTCCGCCCCGGAGCTGGAGCAGAGCCAGCAGGGAACCTCGCTCAGCCTATGGACACCACAGCTGCAGCCACCATGCTGCCATCACTCCGTCAGGCCGGGCGGGAGCAGGGGACTCAGACAACACCTAGGTCAGTTTCAGCTCAGCTGGGGCGTTCTGATGCTTTGGGTTTGTCTTAGCTGAATAATTTTGAAAATTTACAGCATTGTTCACATTTAAAAATCCATTAATGAAATGCAACCAAGGGCAGAAGCAAAAATGACGATGGCAGAACAGAGATTAGTTCAGAAGTCACAAATTAGTACAGCTCCTTCTAGCTTCTGCTCTGTGTTTCAGTTCCCATCCCAGCTTTAAAAATAGTACGTATGAAATATGACGTGAAGTCATATTTTAACACCCTCTGAGTGTAAGAATTTTGCAATTCTAATAGAAAACATGCCATAAATTAGTCTAAGGTGACTCATCTTTTCCAAATGTCTCAAAGTATGGCTGTCTAGAATGGATCAGGGATCCCAGAGCCTTTTTTCTCCCCTTCCTTCCAGATTCTACCTTGCAACTTTTGTTCTAAAAGATTACTCTTGCAATCAGAAGGCAAGTTTTGTTTTTTCCTGATAAATAATCTAAGTGCAATTAATTTCCTCCAAACTAATGAGGATTTACATGTGACTTTTAAACTGGTGCCCATCTTTAGAAATGGAGAAAACCTCGTAATAGGCAGGGGCCTCCCCTGTTCAATGAGACAACCCTGGTTCCTAATACTCAATAATACTTGCTGGATGAATAAAGGCTAGTGAGAGATTCACCTCTGCCACTTATCACTACTATAGTTTCTTCAAGGACACAACAGGGGACTATAATAGTGAGGCATCAGACAATAGAACCCCATTCTGAACATCCCCCCTCCCTGCCTTCCTGGGAGAGGGTCTGTTCCACCTCCAGCCACATCAGGACATTCACACTCCAGAACAGTGTTGTTCAACCTTTTTTTATCTCACAGCACAGTTGAACCTATAGTTAAACTTCCATGGAACAATTAAATTATGTTGATCAAAAAGTTGATCAATAGGCTCGGCGCCTGTGGCTCAGCGGGCTAAGGCGCCAGCCACGTACACCTGAGCTGGCGGGTTCGAATCCAGCCCCAGGCCTGCCAAACAACAATGACGGCTGCAACCAAAACATGGCCGGGCGTTGTGGCGGGCGCCTGTAGCCCCATCTACTTGGGAGGCAGAGGCAGGAGACTCGCTTGAGCCCAGGAATTGGAGGTTGCTGTGAGCTGTGATGACACAGCACTCTATCCAGGGTGACAGCTTGAGG
>CAUYON010117286.1:0-25173 GCA_963573935.1 Arctocebus calabarensis
TGGCGGGCGCCTGTAGTCCCAGCTACTTGGGAGGTGGAGGCAAGAGACTCGCTTGAGCCCAGGAACTGGAGGTTGCTATGAGCTGTGATGCCACAGCACTCTATCCAGGGTGACAGCTTGAGGCTCTGTCTCAAAAAAAAAGAATGACAGGATGCTAACTGAAATAAAAAGACTTTCACCCTAAGTTAAGGAAAATGTTACTATAAATTTTAATTTATCAATAATAAAAAAATGTTTGAGCACTATTAATGTACATTGAGTATATCCCTTCAATTCTCAAATGAATACTATAAACTATAATGTAAGTATAATTACTACTTTTCTTTTTTTAGAGATGGAGATCTCATTATGTTGCTCCATGGTCTTAAACTCCTAACCTCAGACAATCTTCCTGTCTTGGCCTCTCCAGCAGTTTCATGGGACTATAGGCACCAAACACCATGTACTGTTACTATTTTCATTTATGTATAAAGAAACTAAAGCTTACAAAGAAGGTATTGAACTTGAACAAAGGCCACGGCTGCAGGAAAGTAGCTCTTACCCATAATAAAGAGGTTTTGCTCAGTGATGGCAAATCTTAAAATTATCATAATATAAAAGGCTACTTTCCATCAAAGGTAATAATAACTAATTATAGACCTGATTTTTACTAGTCAAGGAGAGGCTAATATCCTTTTTAAAAAATCTTTTATTGAGTTTTAAAAAGGTAAACAGGTAAAATCTCTTTTATTGGATTTTAAAAAGGTAAACTTAAGTGCTTCTCAGCCATTAAGTGATGTAAGGAAAAAAAATGCAGCACCCAGAATGATATGATAACAGTAATTATTATATAAACTGTACTGGACTTTAACCTCTCAGAGGGTAAGATGTTACAACTCTCACATCTAAATAATTATTAAAAGAAAACCCAATACTTAGAAAATATTATGCAATAATGTCTACTACAGTAAGAAATAATGCATCATTTATCAACCTCTGAGTTCCATAATCTTATTTGTTAAGTCAGCTATATTAGGAATCTGAAGCTTTATCTGCACTTAAGGAAATGTATGTATGTGAAATTCAGGGTCAATGTAAGTGTGATGGTTAAAACAGGCTTGGTGTTAAGGACACCAATATCTCCCTGTCACTGCTAATATGTTAATTTAAAAAAAAACAACTTAATTTCTATGTCTCAGTTTTCCCATTTGTAAAATAGGACTAACAATACATACCTCACATGTTTTTCTTAAGGATAAAACAAGACATTGTAATGGAAACAATCAGAATCCACCACAGCAAGGCACTGTGTAAATGGTAGTCTGAGCATTAGGAGAGAGAAGGAAACGGCATTACTCGAGCTCCGGTCCGGAAGGGGTATATCTTTGCTTTCCTCCTGTCTCTCATCTTACTACAGCCCTCTTCTTATTGCTCAGTGTCTCTCTATTCATCTGGTGCTCAGGGTGCAAACTCTTTACCACAGATCCCTGCAGCGATTTGCAACCACAGTGTACCACACTCCAAATGGCTGAATTCTTAACTCAATCAAAACTTCTCTGCTAGGAATTAAGCAATCCAACTTGACTACTTTATCATAATATATTAACATTTTGAGCGATTATGCTTATTAACTCAAATCCATCATTGGTGAAACAAAATAAACTTAAAATTTAGGCAAAAATAGTTCAGTCCTTCCTAATAATCTGCCTAAAGGCCTGCTCCTTTAAGTCACTTCCACTAATGCCAGCTTCTTCTAATATAATCTATATCTTCGCAGGTTCTGAATATTTCCAAACAGCTTCCATGGCAGTGTATGGGAAAGAATAACTAGCTGCTAAAACAATGCCAATACAGCAATGTCACTGTCACATTCACAAAAAATTATTGGAATACATTTTTTGATGTTAAAACTTTAGAATTATAGATGTTTTATTTTATCTTGATCAGAAGCTAACTTCTAGACTAAAATATATTTCATTTATTTATGTAGTTGATTCCGTAAGTAAATGAATTAAATATATTAATGTTGCTTAGTATAATTTGGTACCAAAACATTATTTTTACATAGAACTCTCAATCTTTGAGAGTTAAAACACCTCCTTTAATTCTGCCAATTAAAAAAGCTAGATAACTATTACCTACCCTATGAAGTAAACAAAATCCAAAACAATTTTTATTTTCTGAAACCAAAGAAATAGAACAAATCTGAAAGCTCAAAGTAATGTTAGCCTAAACTAAAGCTGAACTGGACATTTAATTCTGTTTACGAACTGCTTCACACAGCTGCGATACAACTCAAACAGAGAGCAAAGTAAAATATTTCCTGTTGATTCTCAATTTTCTTTCCTCTTTGCATTAAGAAAAACTCATTTTAGTACTGAGTTTAGGGAACAGCTTTCATTTACCTACTTTTTCAGTATATTTTTGTTAGCTATTATGCTAGGTGCCAAAGATATGAAACAACTTAAAAGTCAATCAAATACATTAATATTGTAAAACCAAAAATATTATCTGTTTGGAAAGAAGTGGGAAATATAAACATTGCATTTCTATTAAACTAGAACCAGCTGAAATAAATTCATGCATTCTAGAAATGCTTATAAAAGCTAACTCTTTCTACCTCACCTGCTCTACTACCACCTCCACTTAAAATCATAATTGTTTATGAAAACATTACAGTAGGTTAACTGCCTACAATCTTTTCACTGACTGAAAGCACCATGGGATGACTGCAGACTACAACCACTTCCTCAAATAACAAGCTCTTGCTGGAGTAATAAATGAAACATCATGTAATATGTTCGTATGTCAAGAAGTACATAATCATGTGTTAGTGAGATAAACACACTTTTGCAAAGAGATCACAAAAATAAAATTAGGCCAAGTGTGGTGGGTCCTAGCACTCTGGGAAGCAAAGGTGAGAGGATGTCTTGTACTTAGAGGTTGGGAGACCAGCTCTGAGCAAGAGCAAGACTTTGTCTCCACTAAAGAATTAAAAAAATTAGCCAGGTGTGGTGGGTTCCTATAGTCCCACCTACGAGGTAGGCTGAGGCAGGAGGATTACTGAAATCCAGGAGGTTGAGGTTGCTTGGAGCTAGGCTGATGCCACAGCCCTTTAACTTGGGCAACAGAGTAAAGCTCTGTCTCAAAAAAAAAAAAAAAAAAAAAAAAGGAAAGTAGTATACACAACTCTATAACAAAGGGTGGTAAGATGCACTACTCAGCAAGCTGCATAAAGCATTAAGGAAATACAAAAGAGGTAGTACTTTCCTATACCTTAAGTCACAGATGACAAGTGTGAGCTAATCCTTGATGGATAAGAAGAAATTCAAAATCATTAAGTGAAGACAAAACTTGTGTAAGTGAATAATATTCCTAGAAATAGGGAGTCACTGGACTACAGCCAGAGTGCAGAGTAATTGATAGAGATTAAAAAATGAAGCTTGGGTCGGAAAATGAAGATCGTTAAGTGCCATGCTAAGAAACCTAGACTTTATCTAATAGGTAGGAAACACTGAACAAGAACATGTAGAGATCTATGACAGCTTTTTGCCATGATAATACAAAAGTCATAAATGAAAATTTTAGAAAGTATTCAAACTGAAAATCATGCTTAAGTTAAGTTTAAATTTTATTTTTCTTTTCTTGTTCGAATCAAATGCTCTAAATTTCTAAAGCTTAATCTGGAAAGTCCAGACAGTATCTATTTTTATACATATTATAAACCTAAGTATAAAGTCTAGGTCTTCAGTAACTCTTTTGAAGATAATGTTTTTTTTTCATCTTGGTATTTTCCATACTCTTAAGCATGGTGGTTAGCATACAGAAGCACTCAATAATATATGAAGAAACAGGTAGTATAGTAAACTCTTATAAGAAAATTGATTAGAAATTATGCTATACCAAATCAATTTCATAAAATGAATTGCCTGTCTACCCATTTTCCACAGAAAATCAAGGTCACCTAGATCTTCTTAAAAGGAGAGAACTTCAACTGCTACCCTCTGAGAATACTGCAATCTAAGCTGCCCTATCATAGCTCCTCTATCTGAACAGTTGTTAAGATCAAGTTGCAACTCAGACGTGCACGCTCACTCACAGTTAGCAGATGAAGGCATTCCAAGGGGTAGTGCTCCTTCTTCCAAGTTTTATCTGCCACAGTAGTCATATCCCTTTGGGCAGAGCAATCCTTTAAGACACTGACACTGTGGTGTCAGATCAGTGCAGAGTCAGATCACTGAAAATTCAAATGCGACCAAGACACAGAGCTACTCTGATAGGGAGAATATTCTAGGTCCCAAGTCTTCCAATCAAATCTAGACAGCTAAAGCCTTCAACTCTCAGAATGTTCATGTTTCTGAACTAAAAATTTCCACTACAGTTCTTATTCCCATTTTCCTAAGATTTGGGGAGAAGTAGAGAGAATTTCCTTTCCTTCTAAATCACTTCATGGAAATTATAAAGTATTTACTCCAGAAATATTCCTCTGATTACCCCCAAAGTTTTTAGTTTTCTCTGAGAGCTAAAAGAAGTACAGCACAGAGGGGATGGCCTTTTATTCATATAGCACTTTGGGGTAATTCTTTTCTTTTGGCCCTTTCTCACTTACAAAATGTTCTTTTAAAGATAAAATAAATGAAACCTACCTATCTCCCTCTTCTACACAGGCAAGGTCTGCTATCACAGTGTCATCTTCCCACCACAAGAAAACGTCAAAACCTCAGTCTAAGTTATTCCTCTTGCTTATGTCTTAGGGAGGAAAGCATCTCCATAAAAGTAAATCCAAAATTCCTCTTTTATTCTTGAAACAAATCCCTAGGAAAAACTGTAGGCTCCATGTTTTCATAGAGTTTTGCCTGAAACTCCTGGGTTTTGGCTACTCTGTGCCCCTGTCCAGGGTGAAATAAACACATTCTACCAAGAAGCTAACTAGAAGTCAACTCTGCCCTAGCCAATTCTGCCATAGATGAGTGCCGTTTTAAAACAAAAAAATCTACAGTAAGATCAATCAGAGAAGCTAGAAAATGGAAAACATTGAAAAGATGCCTCCATATTTCAAGATCCCATACAGGGACTCATATCAGACACAATGCATTTGGGACAGGATATAAATACCCTCCTCATCAAGTGAAATCTAAATTTCTCTTCAATTTCAATTTCTCTTCAAAATGGGCTGATCCATTTTAGCCCAGCAAGCCTCACACCACCATTTGAATCTCTCATTATCACATCAAACTCTTTTCTGCTTTTTCTTCTACTAAGTTAAAAGAATGTGGGCAATATACTGAAAAGTGAAGCTTCTAGGTACGTCAGCTTTTTTTTTTTTTAACATCAATTGGTATTCTACCTTAAACACAGGAGCTTTCTTTCAATTTCCTCATTTCTACGATGAGATGAATCAAGTCTCTTTATAGTTTACAACACCCAGCATGTTCATTCTACCTAGGCCCAGCTCAAACAACCTGTAAAGACAGACTGAACATTTAAAATTAAAAGATTTTAATGAAGGCAGGGACCTACATTACTACTCTTGCATTATTTACTATCCTGTACACACAGTGTCAGTTTTCCAAATTGAAAACAAACTTTTAACCAAACTCTTGGAACCCTGTCAGAGAAAGTAAGTAGTGCACTCTATAGAAAGAGGACTCCAATTTCTCAAGTGGTACAGCATTTGCATAGATTCTGTATTAAAAATGAAAATGTGTGGCTCAGCACCCATAGCTTAGTGGTTAGGACGCCAGCCACAAATACCGAGGCAGGAGGGTTTGAACCCGGCTTGGCATGCTAAACAAATGACAACTGCAACAAAAAAATAGCCGGGCATTATGGTGGAAGCCTGTAGTCCTAGCTGCTTGGGAGGCTGAGGCAAGAGAATTGCTTAAGCCCAAGAGCTTGAGGTTGCTGTGAGCTATGATGCCACAGCACTCTATCAAGGGCAACATAGTAAGACTCTGTCTTAAAAAAAAAAGGAAACAGAAAACGTGACACACATTAGGTCCAAATCTAATTAACAGAAGCCAAGAAGATTCAGTGTCCTGTATTTTCACACTATTTGTGTGACCCTACTCTATTCTGCCAGTGCATTCAAGGAAAGAGCATGTACCATATACACCCATGGTATACTTAACATACTTTGTGACAGAATTCCTGGAAATAAGAAAATCTTTGTCAGATTAAAAAATTTCCTCATTTTTTTGAACCTAGATTGATCACATTAATTAAATCTTTCCTACTGTGTGCTTTACTGACCCTCAGAACCATTAACTTTTAAGGCAATCCATTAAGACACTAATCAGATATATAATACATTGTTATGCTATCAGAGAATGCATGCTGAGAAAGCTTATCTTTATAATTTGCTGGGCAATTTAGGAGTTATTTTTACTTTTTCCAAATTTCCACAGTCTAGTCTCTTATGACACTAAATGGTCTACACAATTTATCATTAGAGATATTAGGACGATTTGTATTATGAATTAAAATATTTCATCTATCATATACAACTTGATGCCATTCTTTTTTTTTTTTTTGAGACAGAGCCTTAAGCTGTTGCCCTGGGTACAGTGCTGTGGTATCACAGCTCACAGCAACCTCTAACTCCTGGGCTCAAGCGAGTCTCTGCCTCCGCCTTCCAAGTAGCTGGGACTACAGGCGTCTGCCACAACGCCCAGCTATTTTTTGGTTGCAGCCATCACTGTTGTTTGGCAAGCCCAGGCTGAATTTGAACCTGCCAGCTCAAGTGTATGCGGCTGGCGCCTTAGCTGCTTGAGCCACAGGCACTGAACCATGCCATTCTTTACAAATTAACACTTTCTATATATCTTCCATGTTCATTTGCATTAAGTAAGAAATGTTTATGGTTGACTTGAGTACAACTGTGATTTTCAGCAATGTGCAAATTATTTAAATAAGAATATTTAATGACATTAAATAAATCTCCTAACTTTAAACCAATAATTCTATGAAGGTGTATAGCCAAATTAAGCCAAATTTTTTAATCAAAAATTTCTGTTCATTTGTGAAAACAATACTATTCAATTTTCATCTCAAGATATACTTAAAACACTATATGCAACAACAGAGTAAGATAAATACTTTAAACTGGTTTAGTTAATAGTTAACTTAAGTCCCAAGGTCAAGTTAATTACATACAAGACCAAATTAAAACATCTGATACTAAGACAAGAAAAATAGAAATTCTAATACTCATAGGAAAAGGATAAAACAAAGTACCTAGAATTACAGAATTATTCTTTAAATGTCACAAAAATTAACAGATTATCCTAATTACAACCTTAATAATTATCATTACTGTGCATGCTTCCAATCAACTGCCTTACAACATATAAAGAAATAGGTATTTTTCTAAGCACGAGATTTCCCACTCCCTCTCCAAAACAGCATCTTAGTTCCTTTACAGTAGTTGACATCTTAGCTCTTCTAGCTTTTCCCTGATCCCATACACTCACTGAGGCACAGCTACAAATGCCCAGAGAAGGAAGACCCACTGGGGAAAATTGTACTCTGCTCAGCTTTACATGCACCAGTGGACTTCACAGTAGAGAAATATACCCTACAACTACATTAACTGACACATTGAAGCAAAAAGGGGGAAAGCTGAGATTTAGCTATTTCATCTTAAACATCTTTTTAAGCAAGGAGAGTTTATTTTTGCTTCAGATTTCACAAATTAAAAAAATCTGCTTCAAGGACTCATCCACACTAATACTAATTTAGAAAATATTTCTAAAAATCTTAAATTTATAATGCACCATAGTTTATTATAATTTAAAAAGGAGGCCTACAATTACAGCCTTTGTGTTTTGCAAATGACAAAATTTTTGACAACATAGAGGCAGGTATATTTTAGTTTATTATTGGCTTTTTGAAAACACTCGTTTCAAAGTAGGACTTGTAAATAAGTTCTGAAGAATCTTGACAAATTAAGTAGTACCTTTAAAAATCTAAGGGGAAGTTATAAATTAGCTGACTGGTGTTTTTCTCAACTCCTAAGAACCCTTCCATGTTCCCTCCACCTCCAATGACTTTAAGTAGCTCCAAGCTGGAACTCCCTGTAAGAAGTTGTCTAAAATATCTAACCCCGGGGACTACCAAACAGCTTCACCTAGATTCTCCAGCTCTTTTGCTGGAGACAGCTTCCAGTGACTAGTGAAAAACTGAAATTGTGGAAGAGTTTCTTAAGTAGGATTAGCAATTTGAGGGAAAGAAGAAAATTCTTCAGATTTAATTGAGATTACAAATGACAGCCAAAACCTAATCTTCAAACCTCATTTCTTATTCAAGTAAAAGTGAGAAAAGGCCCAGATAAAATTTGTTTTTGCAGCTTTCTACTTTGCCTTTGAGAGGGAAGAAAGGTGCGAGAGATTAGACCTAAGTAAAATTTATCACCAAAGAATTAACTTTGGGACCTTCCAATATGTTTCTTCTGTGTTATCTTTCCTTTATTCCACACACCAATATGTGGCCAACTTGCTAATTTTGTTGATATACTCAATTCAGAAATGCAGATTTATCTTGCTTTCGAAATGTTCTCAAGTTGCTGTTGTAGTCTTCATCACACAAAGAAAGTTTCTGGTCTTCATGCTTCCCATTTCCTATTAACAGTGCTATTATGTGTTCAAGGGAAAAGGACTAAAGTTAATAAAAGTGTTCTTCTTACTTGCTGGTGTTACCTATTAGAGTTGTTTCCCCAAAATAAAAGTTCAAGGATGTTCTTGCCTTAGAAATTCATGGCCTTTCAGTGATTTCCCTTTCCACCAGATTGCCATTACAAATGTTTCTAGAATAATTATTTTCTCTGTACATCCCTATCCTTTCCTCTGGTATTTCTCAATCCATTCTCCCATACGTTATTTCCTTTATCTACATATTCAGTTACCTGTTTGCATACTTACTTTCTTATTAAACATTTTCTTTTGAGATATGCAGTTGTAAAGAAATAATGGAGAGAGCCTGTCTTCCCTTTAAAGTTTCTCCCACACCTTGCAGTATCACAACCATAATACTGACATAGATATGTTCCATTAATCTTATTTGGATCTCCCACATTTTTTCATTTGTGCACATACGGGTGTGTTTAGTCCTATATAATTTTACCACATGTGCAGGTTCATGTATGCACCCACCAGTCACAGTTTATTGTTACAAGCATCTATCGTGTTACCTTTTTAGAAATTATATTCATCTGTCTCCTCTAAAATGACAACCATAATTTGTTCTCAATTTATACTCTGTCTTTTTATTTTATCATTATTTTTTACTTCCGGTTGCTGTAATGGTACAAACAGCTAGGTCACAATATTTGAATTTGTTAGAAAGAGTACCTCTTGTAGGTGTGTTCCCACATCCCAAAAGAGTGCCATACACCCCTACATTGTGCCCCTTAAGTGGGAGCATCTCAAAACCCCTTCCTCCTCTTTCCCCTCAACCTCATTCCCCCTCCCCTAAACTTGAGTTAAAATGAGTTTTTCTTCTTGTGGACATAAATTAGGTCATCTACTGGCTTCATATTAGTATTGAGTACTTTGGATATTTGCTTTTGCATTCTTGTGATACTGTATTAAGAAGAATATGTTTTAACTCTGTCCACGTTAATACAAAAGATGTAAAGTCACTAAATTTTTTTTTGTTTGTTTTTTGAGACAGAGTCTCAAGCTGTCACCCTGGTTAGAGTGCTGTGGCATCACAGCTCACAGCAACCTCCAATTCCTGGGCTCAAGTGAGTCTCTTGCCTCTGCCTCCCAAGTAGCTGGGACTACAGGGGCCCGCCACAACGCCGGGACATTTTTTGGTTGCAGCTGTCATTGTTGTTTGGCGGGCCTGGGCTGGATTCAAACCCGTGAGCTCAGGTGTACGTGGCTGGCGCCTTAGCCTGTTGAGCCACAGGCGCCGAGCCTAAAGTCATTAAATTTTTATGGTTGAATAGTATTCCATGGTATATGACCACTGTTTGTTAATCTATCTCTGAGTTGATGGGCATTTAGGTTGTTTCCACAACTTGACTATTGTAATTTGAGCTGCAATGAACAATGTAGTGCAAATGTCCTTATAATAAAATTATTTCTTTTCTTCTGTGTAGATGCCTAGTAATGGGACTGTAGGATCAAATGGAAAGTCTATTTCAGGATTCTCCATACTTCTTTCCAAAAAGGGTGTATTAGAGTTTGCATTCCCACCAACAATGTAAAAATGTTCTCTTCTCTTCACATCCGTGCCAGCATCTGCAGCTTTGGGACACTATAATGTGGGTTATGCTCACTGGAGTTAGGTGGTATTTCAAGGTGGTTTTGATTTGCATTTCTCTAATGATTAGGGACAATGAGCATTTTGTCATATGTTTGTTAGCCCTTTGTCTGTCTTCTTCAAAGAAGGTTCTGTTCACACCTCTTGCCCAGTGATAGATGGGATTGTTTCCTCTTTGCTGATAAATTTAAGTTCTCTGAAGATTCTAGTTATCAAGCCTTTGTCATATTCATACCCTGCAAATGTCTTTCTGAAGATATCTCCATTCTGAAGTTTGTCTGTTTGCTTCAATTGTTGTATCGCTTTTCAGTCTAATTAAATTCCATTTGTTTCTTTTTGTTGTTGTTGCAACTGCAACTGAAGTCTTCTTTATAAAATCTTTTCCCAGGCTGACATCATCAAGACTTTTTCCCCATGCTTTCTTCTAGAATTTTTATTGTTTCCTACCTAGATTTACATCTTTTATTCATCTTGAATCAATTTTTGTGAGTGGTGAAAGGTGTGGGTCCAGTTTCAGTCTTTTACATGTGGTTATCCAGTTCTCCCAGCACCAATTGTAGAATAGGGATTCTTTTGGTTATGGTTTATCAAAAATCGGATAGTGTGAAGAGATTTGTTTTGTCTCTAGGTTTTCTATTCAATTCCAAATGTCTATGTCTCTTTTTTTGCTGCCAATTCAATGCTGTTTGGATTACTATAGAATTGTAATACAGCCCAAAGTCTGGTATAGTGATGCTTTGACCTTTGTCTTTATTACTAAGAATTGTCTTGGACATATGGAGTTTGTTCTGGTTCTATACAAAACAAAGAATTGTTTTTTCCAGTTCTTCAAAGTATGATGCTGGTATTTTAATGGGGATTGCATTGAATCTATAGATTGCTTTGGGAAGTATAGACATTTTAACAATGTTTATTCTTCCCAGCTAAGAGTGTGGAATAGTCCTACATTTGTTAATGTCTTCTGCTATTTTTTCTTAGGGTTTCATAATTCTCTTTGTAGAGGTCCTTTACTTCTTTTGTTAGGTATATTCCTAGGTATTTCATTTTCTTTGAAGCTACTGTGAAGGGAATGTGCCTTTGATTATGTTCTTGACTTGGCTGTTGTTGGCATACATAAAGGCTACTGATTTGTAGACGATTTAATATCCTGAGATGTTATTGTATTTCTTGATCACTTCCATAAGTTTTGGGGTTGAATCTCTGGGGTCCTCTTAAATACAAGATCAAATAATTGGCAAAGAGTGAGAGTTGAACTCTTCTGCCCTCATTTGGATGCCCATTATCCTTCTCTCTTACATGAATGCACTGGCTAAAACTTCCAGAATTATGTTGACTAGTAGTGGTGATAAAGGACATCCTTGTCTGGTTCCATTTCTAAGTAGAAAAACTTTGTTTTACCCAATTCACTATGATATTACCTTCAATCTTTCTTATAGATGGCTTCAATCAGTTTAAGAAATGTGCCACATATGCCTATATTCTTAAGTGTTCTTGTTTAAAAAGGATGTTGAATTTTATCAAATGCTTTTTCTCCTATTGAGAGGATCATATGATCTTTGTTTTTGCTTCTATTGATATAATGAATTATATTTATGGATCTGCATATGTTAAGCTAGTTTTGCATTCCAGGGATGAAGCCTATTTGATCAGGATGCATAATTTTTCAGTGTGTAGTTGTAATCTATTGGCTAAGATTTTATTAAGTATTTTTGCAACTATATTCATTAGTGAAATTGGTTCTCCTTTTTAATTGGGTCTTTTCCTGGTTTTGGTATCACAGTGATGTTTGCTCCAAAGAATATGTTGGGGAAGTGTCTTTCCTTATCAATGTTTTGGAGCAGTTTCTGCAGTATCAGTACAAGCTCTTCTTTGAATTTTGGTGTGAGCCATCTGGTCCAGGGCTTTTTATTTTTTTGATATAAGATTTTTTTATTGTTTCTTCAATCTCGCCCTTGATGTTGCTCTGTTCAAGGAATCTATTTCTTCTTGGTTAGGTCTAAGAAGAGACTGTGATTCCAGGTATTGGTTCACTTCTTCCACATTGTCAAATATATGGGTATAGAGTTTCTTGCAGGAATCAGATATAATCTCTTGTACCTCTGTGATATCTGTTATTTTCCCCTTTCCATTACTGACTGAGGTTATTAGAGATTTTACTTTTCTGTTTCTAGTTAATCTGGCCAATTGTTTATTGATTTTATTTTTTTTTCAAGAATCAACTTTTGTTTCATTTATTTTCTGAACGATTCTGTTTTCCATTTCATTTATTTCTGATTTAATTTTGGTTATTTCTTTTCTTCTTCTACGTTTGAGGTTAGATTGCTCTCCCTTTTGCTTGTCATGAAGATGATTCATTAGTTTGTTGATATGCTCTCTATTTTTTGGATGTAGGCAACTAATGGGATACCTTTCCCTCTTAAGACTGGTTTTCCAGGATCCCACAGATTTTGGTAACTTGTAGCTTCATTGTTGTTATGTTACAGGAATTTAATCATTTTCTCGTTTATCTCTTCCTTGACCCAATTGTTATTTAGCATAAGGTTGTTTAATTTCCATGCCTTTGTGTGGAGATGACAGTTTTTGTTGGGGTTGAGTTCCGCCTTTATTGCCTTGAGGTCTGAGAAGATACAAGGTATAATGTCAATTTTTTAAATTTTGTTGAGGTTTGATTTGTATCCTAGGATATGATCTATTTTAGAGTATGTTCTGATGAGAAGAGCGTATATTCCTCAGCTTTGGGATGGTGAGTTCTGTATATGTCTATTAATCCCATTAGGATCATGGGATTAGGGTCATGTTTAAGTCCCTTGTATCTTTGTTTAGTTTCTGTTTAGAAGATCTCTTCAGTTCTGCCAGAGGGGTGTTAAAGTCACTAGATATGGTGTTATGGGATATCATACTGTTCAGACTAATCAAGGTCTGTTTCATAAATGCAGAAAAATTTAAGTTGGGTGCATGAATATTTAGTTTTTTTTTTTTTGCAGTTTTTGGCTGGGGCTAGGTTTGGACCTGCCACCTCCGGCATATGGGGCCGGCACCCTACCACTTTGAGCCATAGGCGCCTCCAGGTTCATGAATATTTAGAATTGAAATATTCCCTTGTTCTTTTGTTTCCTTGACCAAAATCAAATGACCATCTTAACTTTAGATGATTTAAGTCTACTTGTATCTGAAAATAAGACTGCAATCCCTCCTTTTTGCTGGTTTGCATTCGCCAGAAATATTACTTTCCATTCCTTTACCCAGAGTCTAGATTTGTCCTTAAGTTTGGGTGTGTTTCCTGAAGATAGCGCATGGATGGCTTGTGCATTTTTATCTAATCAGCCAACCTGTCCTTAAGGTTATGTATGTTTCCTGAAGATAGCGCATGGATCACTTGTGCATCCAATTGGCCAGCCTGTGCCTCTTCAGTGGAGAATTCAAGGCATTCACGTTTATTGAGAGAATTGATAAGTATAGTGGAATTTTATTCCATCTTATTTTGTGAAAATTCATTGCTCAGTTTTATCCTTTGTGCCACTGTGAAAAGTAAGTTTTGTCCTTTAGTTTCTGGGTGTTTACTTTGCTGGTGGGCCACTGTGATACTGTGTGTGGAGAATAGGTCTAAATATTGCCTGTACAGCTAGTCTACTTGTGGAAAACTTCCTCAATGTTTACATATCCATAAAAGATTAGATTTCTCCATTGACTTTGAAGCTTAATATAGCAGGATACAGAATTTTGGGCTGAAAATTATTTTGTTTAAGAAAATTAAAAGTAGCCGACTATTATCTTCTGGCTTGGAAAGTTTCAATTGAAAAGCTACTGTCATCCTGATAGACCTGCTCCTGTTAGTCAACTGATACTTACTCCTGGCTTTGTGCAGAATTTTGTCTTTCATCTTGACTTTGGACAGGTTCATTACAATGAGTGTTGGAGATGCTGTTTGTGTGGGGATGACCCAGGGCTTGCTATCCTCTTAAAGGAGATTTTTTTGGTATCTTTAGTGCAACTTGGGAATTTTTCCTTAATGATAACCTCCAGTAGTGCTTCCATTCTTTTTGGAGGTTCTTCTTCCCCTTCAAGAATCTCTATAATCATATGTTTGAATGCTTCATGAAGTCCCATCATTCTCTGAATGTTCTGCTTCATATTCACAGAAATGAATGGTCTCTCCCTTTTTCTGCCTCTTTAACTACATAGGCTACTGTACCGTCTAGTTCTGTGATTCTTTCTTCTCCATGGTCTAATCTGTTATTGATGCTTTCTACTACATCTTTAAATTCCCTGATTGATCTCTTCTGCCATACCCTTTGTATATTCTCCATATCTTTCAACCATTTTTTTGGTTCTGTTTTTCTACTTTCTCATCAATTCCCATAATTGCTTTTGTCGTCCATATTTTAAATTCCTTTTCTGTCATTCCATTAAATTGTTATAGGTGACATCCTCTGCAGTGGCTATCTCACTCTCCTTAGCAGGGGGCAGGGTGCTCTGTTTTAATTTTTCATGTTGTTAGAATTTTTCTGTTGGTTCCTCATCATGTGTTTTCTTCTTGCTCACTTCCTTCCCCTACTGCTTCCTTCTTATTACCTCGTTTTGTTTTAAATTACCTTGTCTCAACAGTGAGATGTTCAAATCGAGTTTTGGTATCAGGCCAAAAGGAAGAGGGGGTAAAGAGCACAAAGGGAGAAAGAAAAGAAAAACCAAATAAAAAAGAAGTGGGGGTGGTGAAGGAAAAGAAAGAGCAACAAGAGAAAATGGTATTGTTTGGCAGGGTAGTATCACAATACCTGCGACTCTAGGACTTTGGGGGCCAAGCTGGGCAGGTTCTTTTAAGTCAAGATATCCTGACTAGCTTGGGTAAAGCAAGAACCCACCTCCACCAAATATGGAAAGAGAAAAATAATCCAAAGAATTAAAATTTATAAGTTTAGCAAAATGTTTCAGCAGGGAACTGATAATACATCTTTCCAAAGGCCAAATCTAGAAGGATAATCTAGACTGTGAGCTCATGACCTCCTTGAGACAGACCAATGCCATGAGCCCCCAGCATTCAAAGAAAGTAAAAAAAAAAATTAAAAATACAATTACATAAAATAAATAAAAAAGGGATATCTTAGCTGTTGTATGAGAAATCTGTGTGGGAGAGTAGAAAAATCTCTACCAAATAAGAGAAAAAAGAGAGAGAAAATTAAAGGGGCTGAAAACACACAACAAAAATGGAGAAGCCCTTGCTCCCTGGGGAAAGTAAAAATGAAAAAAATAAAAATACCAACCAAAAATCCCAAAGAAATATACATTGTATATAATTATATATACACATACATATTGGACTATATTGCCTGTTCACCAGGTGGCACTGTGGTGTTAAGAGACATTGAACATATGTCTTTTGCTGTGAAAAATTAGGGCTGGAAGCCATTCTCTAGTGTTGTAGAGAAGATCAGGTCCTGTCTTCCTGACTTAGTGGCCCTCAATCAGGGCCTGACTGATTCATCAGTGTTCAGTCCTCATGGGATTGGAGTCCTATGGCTCTTGCCAGATTCCTTAGGAGGCACATCACACAGTGCCCCTGACAACAATTTTCAGGGCTGTCCAGCTCACCCCAAAGGTAGATGACTGAGCTCAGCAGGGCACACCCAAAGCAGCTATGCTCTAGGGCTCTGCAAACCATTCCTCCCACATGCCCCTCCCACAATGGCAGGGCCGAGATAGCAGTCAAGCCAATAGGAGATCTATCTCACCTGGTATTCAATCCCTGTTCAAGTCCATCCACTCATTTAAGCCTTTGAAAGCAGCTCCAATGAACAATTTAACCTCAAATTGTAAAACTGTAGTACAGCCCCTTCCTGTCTGCAGTCTTCTGTCACTGAGGTGGCCAGCCAGACCCTACCCATTCCCATGACCTCACCTTCTGTGCTGGTTTTCCTCAGCTTCAGACCTCACTGGCTCCTTTAGTCCACCATTGCTTCACTGTACTCCTGGATCGATCTCCTTGGGTGGGTTCTCCCAGCTGGAGGTGGTTGGAGTTTTCTTTCCCCCGTCTTGTCTGCCTGCCCCATCTTTTATTTATTTATTTATTTTTTTGAGACACAGTCTCACTCTTGTTGCCTGGTTAGAATGGTGTAGCATCACAACTTAAGCAACTTCAAACTCTTGGGTTCAAGTCATCCTCCTGCCTAAGCCTTACGAGTAGCTGGCACTATATGCGCCCACCACAATGCCTAGCTAGTTTTTCTATTTTTAGTAAAGACAGGGTCTTGCTCTTACTCAGGCTGGTCATGAACTTCTGTCCTCAGACAATATACTGGCCTCAGCCTCCCAGAGTGCTAAGATTATATGTGTGAGCCACAATACTTGGCCCTATTTTGTCATTTTAAGAGTAGTATGTAAATGGAATTATACAGGACATAATCTTTTGGCTTTTTTAATTTTGAGACAGAATCTCACTTTATCGCCCTTGGTAGAGTGCAGTGGTGTCAGAGCTCACAGCAACCTCCAACTTCTGGGCTTAGGCAATTCTCTTGCCTCAGCCTCCCAAGTAGCTGGGACTATAGGTGCCCGCCACAGTGCCCAGCTATTTTTTTGTAGTTTGGCTGGGGCTGGGTTCAAACCCGCCACCTGTGGTAAAAGGGGATGGTGCCCTACCCATTGAGCTACAGGCACCACCAGGGGAAGTGGCTTTTTTCATACAGACTATTTCACTTAAGAATAAGTTAAGCTGATTAATACAAGTTGAGCAAACTTATCTAAAATGTTTTGGGCTAACATTGTTTCTGATTTTGATTTTTTTTTTTTTGTATTTTAGAATATTTGTATCACCCTTATTTATGAAGCACTCCAAAATTTGAAATGCTCCAATGAGCAGTTCCTTAGAGGTTCAAGTTGGCAGTCAAAAAGTTTCAGATTTCTAAGCATTCTGGATTTTAGATTCGAAATGCTTAATCTGTAGTTGTTCTTTTTACTGCTCAATTACTATCAGTAATTATTCTATGTTGTCGGTGTGCTACACTTTGCTTAACCATTCACCTAACAAAGGAGATTTGGGTTTTTTCCAGTTTGGGGCTATTACAAATATAGCTGTTATAAACATTAACATTCAAAATTTCATGGGAATGTAGGTTTTCTTTTCTCTACAATAAGTATTTCAGAATTACATGGTATTCACATGTTTAGTTTTATAATGAACTGCCAAAACTGTTTTCTAGAATGACTGTATCATTTTACATTTCCACTAACAACATATAAGTGATCTGGCTTTTCCACATCTTGACCAGCATTTGGTTCTGTGACTATTTTTTATATTAGACGTTCTGAGAGATACATGATTGTGATTTCATTTTCATTTCCCTAATGTGTAACTTTAGGACAGTGAAAAACTGAGCATCTTTTCCTGCACTTATTTGCCATAATTCTTCAGTGAATTATCTGTACATATATTTTGCCTAATTCCAAGGAGGGGATTCTTTCATAGCTTTTTGAGAGCTGTGAAATATTTTAGCTATAGTCCTCTGTCAAATATATAATTTGCAAATATTTAATTATACTCTGGTAGTCGTCATTTCATCCTCTTAACAGGGATCTTTCATAGAGTAAAAAGCTTTTAACTTTAAATCCAATTTATGAGTATTTCCTTTCATGAATCTGCTTTTTGTATCATGTCTAAGAACTTGTCACCTATGCAATAATCCTAGAAGTTTCCTCTTATGTTTAAAAAAAAAATCTTATATTTACATTTGAAGCCATGATCCATTTTGAATTAATTATTTATGAAGTGTGATGTTTACATTCAAACACAGTATTTTTCCTTATGGATGTCCCATGCCCCATAATCACAAATATAATGTACCATTAGATAAGCTTATTTATGTATTATTTTGCTGTTAGTGAGACTGTTACCATCAGTATTGCTCAGTTTGTCAACTCTTAGGTGTGGCAGTTAGGTGGCAAACTGTAGGTCAATAGTGATATTTATTTAAAACTGTTGACAATTTTACTTGATTCCAATGTAGTAAATGTGCACTATGGTTTTATTTATTTTGAGACAGAGCCTCAAGCTGTTGCCCTGGGTAGAGTGCCATGACATCACAGCTCACAGCAACTCCAACTCCTGGGCTCAAGCAATTCTTTTGTCTCAACCTCGCAAGAAGCTGGGACTACAGGCGCCTGCCATAACGCCTTGCCATTTTTTGGTTGTAGCTTGTTGTTCTCGTTTGGCAGGTCCAGCCTGGATTTGAACCTGCTGGCTCTGATGTATGTGGCTGGCGTCTTAGCCACTTGAGCTACAGGCAGGGAGCCTGCACTACAGCTTTAAAAGGTCAAGATGCCAGACCCTTTCAGAACATTTGTATAATCAATTAGAAAAACTATTTTCTTCTAAATAACTGCTCTTCAAGGAGCAGAAAAAGATACTTGAAGTGTCTTGACTCAAGTTCCCCATATATGTCTAAGTCATAGTACACACATAAAGGCCTTTTAAACCTATTTGGGTATGTGGGGAGCAACTGCTTGGGGAGCAACTGCTTTGAAAAGTATCTAAAACTCAATTTTAATTTTGAGAAAAGTTTTACACTCATAACAAAATTGAGTAAAAGGTACAGAAAGTTCCCATAAACCATATGCCTCCAAATACATGCAGCCTCTCTAGCAGTATGCACATATTTTATAAATCAGTGAACCTATGCTGACACATTATTATCACCCAAATTCCACAGTTTATATTAGACTAGGTATTATATAGTATTCTATTAGTTTAGACAAATACATGACATGTAACCACCATTAAACTATCATACAGAATAGTTACACTTCCCTAAAATTCTCTGTGCTATATATTCATCTGCTACTTCCCTTAATCCCTGGCCACCAACCACTGATCCTTTGACTGTATCTAGAGTTTTGCTTTTTCAGAATGTCATCTGTGGCCTTATACAATGTTTAATGTTTTCAGACTGGCTGTTGTCTGCTGGTAATCTACATTTAAGTTTCCTCCATGTCTTTTCATGGCTTGACAGTGCATTTATTTTTAGCATTGACTAATATTTCTTCATCTGAAAGTTACCATTCATTTATCCATTTACCTACTGAAGGGCAACTTGGCTGCTTCCAAGTTTGGCTATTATGAATAAAGCTGCTATAAATATCTGTATTAAGGTTACTGTGTAGATATAAATGTTCAGTTCCTTTTGGCAAATACCAAGAGCCTATCTGCTGAACTTTATGGTAAGAGCATATTTAGTTTTATAGTAATCTGTCAAACTGTCTTCCAAAGTCACTATACCATTTTGCAGTACCACTAGCAATGAAGGAGGGTTTCTGTTGCTCCACATCCTTGCCAGCATTGTGTTGTCAGCATCTGGATTGTGACCATTTTAATACGTATGTAATAGTACCTCATAGTCATTTTAATTTACAATTCCTTAATAACACATAATGTTCAGCATTTCTTCATAGCTTATTTGTCATCTGTATATCTTCTTGGGTGAAGTGTCTGTTTAGGTCTTTTGTCCATTTCTTAATCAATTGTTAGTTTTCTTATTGTTGTGTTTTAAAAGTTATTTACATATTTTGGATAAAACTTCTTTATTAGACATATCTTTCCAAATATTTTATCCATGTCTGCAACTTGACTTTCTCATTCTCTTGAGCAATATAAAAATATTGTGCATACATGGACATGGTAATATCATGCACATGATACAAAATACGAAAGTTGTACAGTTAAGTTTCTTTCCCCTTTTGCTTACCAAGAGTCCCCTTCCTGGAAAACAACCACTGTTAACAATTTCATGTATATTCTTTCAGAGGTACTCTATCCAAACACAAACAAAAGTGTACATTATTTTTTAAAATAAATTTTTAGTTGGGAATACTTTCACAGTTTTTATTTTCCAAGATCCAATCCAAGATACCTCATTGCATTTAGATATGTATCATTCCTAACAAAAATTAGAAAAACTTTGCATCCTCCTGTGTACTTAGCCTTTGTTTGTTTGTTTGTTTCACCTAATATGTCTCAGATATCTGTCTACCAGTGCATAAGGCTATGACTCTGATGGCTGTATAATATGGCATGTATGGATGTGGAATAATTATTTACTAACTAGTCTGCTAATTTCTGGCAGCTTTCTTGTCCCAAACAGGAACTATTGCTGTCCTTTATTTGATCTGTTTTTTTTAAGCCCTATCCTAACATTAATCAATCACTTTTTAAATATCCCCTATAATGCATATAATAACTTTTGTTTATACAACACTTTACAACTTACATAAGTGGTAACAATTTCCAATTATCTTATTTGGTTCTCACAACAGTCATGTAAATTTGTACTAATACCCCATTTTGGAAGCAAGAAAATAACTCTGCTCTAAGGAAATTGCTCAAGAGCGTAAATCAAGAACAAATTAGGGTTCCTCATTCAGAAACTTTTCTTATAATGCAGGTGTTATGAGGCACACGCCAAGGTATAAAAGATAGCTTCCAAGTATAAAAGATAGTTCCTTACCAAGAAACTTCACTTTAACTAGAAAGTTGAGTTTATAGACACATTAAGAGATGATAATATAAGGCTACATCTATTAAGGAAATTCACAGAAAAGAAGAATTAGAGTTAGAATTTGAAAACTAAATAGCATTTTTGTATTTGGAATACAAGGACAAGAAAGAGAGGTGAGAAGAGAGGAGGGATAGAGAAGAATGCCCAAACCCTGCTCAGAGGAGAGCAAGAATATCACTCAGATTGAGTAAAATGAAATAAATAATTTTTCTCATGGCCCCACATAGGCAATCTAGTTCAAGAAGCAGTGTTCTTAGTACATTGCAATAACTATCTGAAGGTTCCCAAGAAAAGCCTGCAAACTGTATTTTTAGATTTTATAGCTAAACATTTTTTTCCTCCTCTTAATTACTACATGAGGTACTCACATTTAAATATTAATTTTTTTCTATATAAACATTATGCATGTTCATTATGAAAATATATCTACTTTATAAATAAGGTGTAACTCCTAGTACTCAAGTTCAATTATGCCAAAGTTAACTTTTTGATATTCTTTTTTCAATTTTATAATCTACACATATTGTGATATTATTCTATGTTTCTACTATGAAATGTTGTGGAAAAAATTCTATGCAATGTATTATTTTAAAAGATAATTTTTAACAAGCACAATGTTATCCATCATATGACCATATTATTGCTAGACATTTGGGTGATACTAATTTTTCTTTGCAAAATACTATGACAAACATTCCTGTATATATATCTTTATGTGCATTTCCCATTATTTGCAATGTGGTGGAGCTAAGCAGAGATACAATGCATTTTTTTTTTTTTTTTTTTAGACAAAGTCTCAAGCTGTCGCCCTGGGTAGAGTGCTGTAGGGTCATAGCTCACAGAAACCTCCAACTTGGGCTCAAGTCAATCCCCTTGCCTCAGTTTTAATCTTTTAGTGGAAATGGGGGTCTCACTTTTTCTGAGGCTTGTCTTGAACTCTTGAGGGCAAGCAATCCACCTGCCTTGGCCTCCCAGAGTGCTAGGATTACAGGTGTGAGGCACTGCATCCAGCTACACAATATATTCTCTCTACTGGGTGTAAAAACCAATCTTCTTAAGTGTGCTTTGGAGCACTAGTTTCCTTTCAAGTACAGCATTGTAAATTTGGAAAGTTAGAAAGTAAATTATAATAAAGAAAATAGTTAGGAAGTTCAGATGCATTATCCTAAAATTGTTCCATACAGCAAGTTAACCAAACAAATCAGTAACAGACTAAAAGAAAGATAGTTGTCAGCTGCTAGGAAGAATACAAAATACCCACATGAATTTATATAAATATATTCCTCCACTATCCCTAGGGAAAAAGTAAATTATAAGTAGGTGCTCGCTATTATACTCAGTACTTGAAGATACGTTTTCTAGTAATTTTATAAAATACCTCAAGGTAATGCAAATAAAAACAAAACACCTTATTGAAATCTTATTGTAAAATGAAATAGCCTATACTCAATATATGCACCTATCTTGTCTAAACACAGACCCCAGCATGTGTGAGTTTATACAGCTCCCCTCCAGAATAAAAATGCTCTACTCTTAATGTTGTCTCTAAGTAACTACATAATTTTATTTCTTTGAAGTATACTGGACTGTAGGAAAGGAAAACAAAAATTTGATGAAAATTTTTCGTTGTGAGCATACTTTTATATAAACCTAACCAAAACTTATAAAAATTCTTAATTAACAAATATAGTTATGTATTTTCTCTTATATCCTTCAGATAGAAAGAAGCCTCAAATTGAAGCTGAGTAACATAACAATCAGAAAATTTCTCAACACAAACCATTAATCACTGTATGTGACATCTTTAAAAACAGGCATTTTATGAACAATAAAAAATCCATAGCTTGCATTTATCTGACAAAATTATTCATATACAAGCCTAGAAAAATGTATAAAATATTTGTATTTTATACATCCCTTAGAGAGATTCCCAAGCTAGGAGTGCAGACTCTCACTGTAGCAACAGTGTACTTTGTGATAACTGAGCCCTTCTCACGCAATCCTCTCACTACACACAGATTCTTCTTAGAGACCCTTAGCAGCTGTTATCTGAAGACTTCTCTACAGAGTTGCCCTATTGCCACATCTCTGTCAAACAGCCTCATTTTCACTTTTTCCTCTCCTAATGTAGTACTTCAATTCACTATAGCTACAGCCTTTCATTGCTATTTTGAGAAGCAGTTTTTGGTTTTTTATAGTTTCATGTTACAGAAAAATAAGAGGAAAATAGGATTTCAGATAAAGAAAATCTGATGTTAATCTACAAAGCCAACTTATCAATATCATATTTGAAGAAAAAAACAACAGGAAAACATCTCACCTAATAGGTAACTTATTATTCATTATAGAGGCAATGAAGTACTGGAAATTTCAGAAATAATTCACTATCACTACCACTAATCAATATCACGGCTAGGTATTTTAAAACACCACCACACCACACACACACACACAAGCAAAAAACTCGATACTTCCCATAGAAGTTTACATGTATGACTCCTTTTTTTTTTTTTTTTTTTTTTTAAGGCCGGGGCTGGGTTTGACCCTGCCACCCCCAACATATGGAGCCAGTGCCCTACTCCTTTGAGCCACAGGCGCCACCCTACATGTACGACTTCTTAACTCTTCAACAAATTGGCAGGGTTGCTACTGTTGAAAATATTTTTGTCACATTATTTAGCATAAGATTGGCAAACTACAGCCTATGGTATAAATCCAGGTTGCCAACTACTATTTTTATAGAATAGTAGTTTATATATTTATAAGATATAAATATTTATATTTTATAAGAATGGCTTTTACATTTTTTAATGGTTATATAAGTACCTGTAAAATATCTTTGATTTTCCCTCTTGGACCACAAACCTTATGGCTATTTATAATCTGGCACTTTGTAAAAAAGATCTTAGGGTTGTGGAAAAATACGTAAGTGAAATTAATAAAATTTATAATTAACTATAAACTAATTTATTTAATTTGCTATGAAGTGGCCTTGTACTGTACTCAAATATAATTGAGACTCCCTAGAAAATTCATAGAACCTGAGAAGTCTAACAATACTCTAGAGGTATTCTCAAACTGAAAAACAAGTATGTAATACTAGAATAACTGTGGAACAATCAAAGCACACCATATATATGGCAACAGACAAACATTTGTCACGAAGAAAGAATTATATAATATTTTAGCCTTATATGTACATATATAATATATATGCATTTATGTGTATATGTATACATATATATATATATGTATGTATGTATCAGAAAGTCCTGGAATATAGCCAGAATGTAATAAGTTCCAGTGTTCATAAAAACTGAAAAATCACGAATAATAACAATAAAATCCAAAGCTGATGTCACAGAAAACATAAGCTATGAAAAGAAAAAGGTTGAATTTTGTAAGAAGAAAAGAAATAAGCTGAGATGTGAAGATTACAAAAATGGTGAATTGACACTCAAAATAAAACAACAGTGTTTTTGAGGGGCTTCACTTAAAATGTGAGGCTTATTAAACATCAATCATCAATGAACTGGGAGGCTGAGGAGGGCAGATTGCTTGAGCTGAGGAGTTTGAGACTAGCCTGAGCAAGAGTGAGACCCCGTCTCTAAAAACAGCTGGGCATTTTGGCAGGAGCTTGTAGTCCCAGCTACCCAGGAGGCTAAGGCAAGATAATCTGTTCAGCCCAGGAGTTTGAGGTTGCTGTGAGCTATATAACACCAGAGCACTCTATCCTGAGGGCAACAAAGTGAAACTCCGTCTCAAAAAAAAAAAAAAAAAAAAAAATAGTGTTAAAAATCTATACAACCATGAATACCTTCGAACAATAAAGTCTGTACAATTTAAGCCAAAGCAATTTAGTGTATGCTTTCCAATTTTTTTTAAAAATCACTTTTATTTAATGGCTAATTAAAACTTGGTATTAAACACTGTGACCACTAATTAAGCTAGTGCTAACTCTTCACTTGAAAAGGGTTCCTGAGTTTTCAGTGCCTAGGGACAGCACTTCTCCTACTTCCAGTCTTTACGATTGATAACCGTATTATTTCTCTCTCTCTCTCTTTTTTTTTTTGTTTGTTTGAGACAGAGCCTCATGCTGTCACCCTGGATAGAGTGCTGTGGCATCACAGCTCACAGCAACCTCCAATTCCTGGGCTCAAGCGAGTCTCTTGCCTCTGCCTCCCAAGTAGCTGGCCACAATTCCCAACCATTTTTCGATTGCAGCCGTCATTGTTGTTTGGCAGGCCGAGGTTGGATTCGAACCCACCAGCTCAGGTGTACGTGGCTGGCGCCTTAGCCCGTTGAGCCACAGGTGCAGAGCCAACAAAATAAAACTTTAAAAAAAGTTTCAAAGTTTTACTGCCTTGATTGAAAACCAGAGCTAAAGTGC
>CAUYON010117287.1:0-10941 GCA_963573935.1 Arctocebus calabarensis
TTTTTGCATCAATATTCATTAGTGATATTGGTCTATAATTTTCTTTTCTTGTTGGGTCTTTTCCTGGTTTGGGGATCAAGGTAATGTTTGCTTCATAGAATGTGTTGGGTAGTATTCCTTCTTTTTCTATATTTTGGAAAAGGTTGAAAAATATAGATACTAAGTTCCTTTTTAAAGGTTTGGTAGAATTCTGATGTGAAGCCATCTGGTCCTGGGCTGTTCTTTTTAGGGACATTTTGTATAGTTGATGCTATTTCAGAACTTGATATAGGCCTGTTCAGCATTTCCACTTCACTCTGGCTAAGTCTTAGAAGGTGGCATGCTTCCAAATGTTGGTCAATTTCCTTCAGATTTTCATATTTCTGAGAATAAAGTTTCTTGTAATATTCATTAAGGATTTTTTGAATTTCTGAGGAGTCTGTTGTTATTTCGTCTGTACCATTTCTGATTGATGAAATAAGAGATTTCACTCTTGTTTTCCTGGTTAGGTTAGCCAAAGGTTTATCTATTTTATTGAGCTTTTCACAAAACCAACTTTTTGATTTATTGATCTGTTGTATAATTCTTTTGTTTTCAATTTCATTTAATTCTGCTCTAAGTTTGGTTATTTCTTTTCTTCTGCTGGGGTTGGGATTGGAATGTTCTTTCTTTTCCTACTTCTTGAGATGCCTCATTAAGTTGTAGATTTCCTCTCTTTCTGTTCTCTTGAGGAAGGCTTGCAGAGCTATAAATCTCCCTCTTAGGACTTTGCAGTATCCCAGAGGTTCTGATAATTCATATCTTCATTATCGTTTTGTTCCAAAAATTTCGTAATTTCCTTCTTAATCACATTTATGACCCATCTATCATTCAGCATAACATTATTTAGTTTCCATGTTTATGTATGAGTATGCGAATTCCTATTGTTACTGAGTTCCACTTTTATTCCATGATGGTCCGAGAAGATGCAAGGAATAATTTCTATTCTTTTAAATTTATTGAGGTTAGATTTGTGACCTAAGATGTGATCAATTTTGGAGTATGTTCCATGGGCTGGTGAGAAGAGTGTGTATTCAGTTTTATTAGGATGAGATGTTTTGTAGATGTCTGTTAAATCCAAATGTTGAATGGTTAAGTTTAAATCTAAAATTTCTTTGCTTAGCTTCTTATTGGAGGATCTATCCAACACTGTTAAAGGGGTGTTAAAATCTCTGACTACTATGAAGCTGGTGGAAATCAAGTTGCTCATGTCTGTTGGAGTTTATCTTATAAATTGAGGTGCATTCTGGTTGGGTGCATAAATGTTAATTGAAATCTCATCATATTGAGTCTTTCCCTTAACAAATATGAAGTGTTCATCCTCATCTTTTCTCACTTTTGTTGGTGTAAAACCTATTGTATCTGAAAACGAAATTGCAACACCTGCTTTTTCCTCCTTCCATTTGCCTGGAATAGAGATGACCATCCCTTCACTCTGAGTCTGTATTTATCTTTTAAGGTAAGGTGAGATTCTTGTATGCAGCAGATATCTGGCCTAAGTTTTTGTATCCAGTCAGCCAGCCTTTGCCTCTTTAGAGGACAATTTTAAGCCATTCACATTAATCAAGAATACTGATAGGCCTGGGAAAATTTTGGGTATTGAGTTTATTGAGAGACCAGTGGACATTTTTGATCCTTTTGCCATTGTGGGAGATGGAATTTAATCAAAAGTTTCAAAGTGAGTTTACTTTTGTGGTGAATTGCACTGGTCATTATGGAGGATAGGTCTGAGGATATCCTGGAGAACTGGTTTAGTTATGGCAAATTCTTCACTTGTGAATGTTGTTGAAGTATTTAATTTCTCCATCATAAATGAAACTCAATTTAGCCATATACAGCATCCTGGGTTGAAAGTTATTTTGTTTTAGGAGATTAAAAGTCCATGACCACCTTCTTCTAGCTTGAAAGGTTTCAGCAGAGAGATCTACAGTCATTGTAATATTCTTCCCCTTGTAGGTTATAGTTTTCTTCCATCTGGCTACTTTCAGTGTTTTCTCCTTCATATTAACTTTGGTGAAGTTAATTATGATGTGCCTAGGGGATGTCTTATTTGGGTTGAGTCATGCTGGGGTTCTGAAACTGTCTGCTATCTCAATTTCATAATCTCTTGGCATGTCTGGAAAGTTCTCTTTCATAATCTCATGAAGAAGAGCCTCTGTGCATTGCGAAGCTACCTTTTCATCTTCAGGGATCCCTATAATGTGAATATTCGTTTTCTTTGAATTATCCCAGAGCTCCCTGAGAGAGTGATCCATTATTGCTCTCCACTTCTCTTCCTCTTTGAGCATTTGAGAGTCTTCAAAAGCTTTGTCTTTGATGCCTTTGAGGCAGAGATCCTTTCTTCTGCCTGCTCCATTCTGTTACTGAGGGATTCTACTGTATTTCTCATATCTTGGAGGGCTGTAATGTCTTCTTTCAATGTGTCAAAATCTTTGATGATTTTGTCTTTGAATTCATTGAATTATTGAGACATCTTTTGAATTATTCCTAGAATTTGACACCAACTTTACTTCCATTCTGTTGGGATCTTATTTGCCATCCAAATTCTAAATTCAATATCTGACAAATCAGCCATTTGTTTGTGAATGAGATTCTCTGGTTTGGCTGTTTTGTCATTCCTTGGGGTTTTGAATTGTTCTGATTATTCATGTTGCCAGAGTTTTTCCTCTGCTTCTGCCCCATGATTGTTTTTCACTGTCTAGCTAGATGAGCAGGTAAGGTGAAATTAGATTGGAGACTTCTGGTGTTGTGGTTGACCAGCCCTTCACTAAGGAACTGGGACTGGTGACTGCAGCTTTCTCTTTACAATTTTGCAAAGTACCTGTATAGTACTAAAAGGCCTGTTTGGTGTATTGGGGGTAGGTGGCTCTGTCTAGTATTCAGCTGATCTCTGTCCAATCCTAGTGAATCATTGCCTCTGGGTTGCAGTCTCTGCTTTGGAGAAATATGAGCAACTAGGACATCCTGTCCCCCATAGGTAATACATGGAAGAGGATAATCAAACCTTCCCACTACAACAAAACCAGGGTATCACCTTCGAGTGTCCTCAGGTGTTTTGTCCAGTTCAAGAGTTCCAAACTAATTATCCTAGACAGCACCCGCTCTCTATCTGGAGAGTTCAAAAGGTCCCCAGAAACTAGATATTAGGAGTCTATGATAGCTCAAGTGTGGCTTGAGCACCTCTGCTGCTCTGAGGAGACAGATAAGCCCTCAGGTTTGGAAGGTTTGGAGCAAGAGGGTTGATGGCTCTTTCACCACCTTGCTCACCCTTCTCCATTGGACTCTGGTAACCCCAGTCTCTGGTAGCTCTACTGGCAGTCTCTGTGGCCAAGTTCTGTCCAGTAAGCAAATGTGGCAGGACTATGTGCCTGCCAAAACCAAAGTAGGGTCACTGCCTCCTCCTTGTGGTTACCACCCTCTGCCACCATCCAGCAGGGGAAGGTGATGCCTGCTTGCCTCAGGTGCTCAATGACGACTGGAGAAAGTTCCACCTGAGCTCAATCTAAACCTGAGTATGTCCTGACAGCAAAAGAATTTCTCCCTCAGCCACCACATCTTTGTTGCCACTATTCTGTAACTCTGGTACCCATATAGGGTAAGGTCTAGTTCCCTCCAGCAGACCACAGAGTTGAGGAGATGATTCTCGCAAATTAAACCCCAGCCTGATCACTTTATTAATGCTGGCAATTGGTGGGACATGTCTCCACTTATGTTCATGCACCTCAGCAGTTCCCAGCTCTCCACCCATAGTTCAGATACCCAAGTCTCTGCTGTTGAGATACACTTTCTCTGGGCCAACGTTAATCACCTTTCCCTCTATCACTTTTTGTACTGTGTACTGGATTCACAGATACAGCACAGCTACACTCCTTCATCTATGCAATGCCCAGTCCTATCCAAGAAGTGCAAACATTCTGGTCTCTACCAGGGTTGGACTTCTAGACTGCCAGGCCAGGGGGGAAGGGTAAACTAGAAATTCAAGGTGACAAGGAAAATATTTGTTTAAACTTCCTGCCAGACAACGGAATTCCTTGGCTCATGGCAGGGGCTCTCTGGAGAAGGAGTCCCAACTTCCTGCAATTTCCCCCAGTGGGGTGAGGGAGGAGAGTCTCAGTTCATCGCTCACAAGTAAGATCCCACAGCAAGCAAGCAACTCACAAATTAAACCAAATTTGGAGGAGGGGATAGACACACATCTTCTTGGGGATGGGATATGTACCTGAAATCTGTTTCCTTGGAGTTGAAGCTTGCCTCAGCAAGGAGGATGTGCAGTTTTCTATCTCTTCTCTCAGCTTGGCTCCCCTCCTTCATCTTTGTTGGGTTCTTTGTGGCCATTATCTCTCCCTCTGGATTGGAGCGTCTGTTGAAAGCTGGCTCCAGTCAACCATTGTCCCCTATTCCTCCTTGTTCTTGTTGAATGTGTAAGTTGGAGTTAGGGAAAGTAGATAACCTGAGTATTTAGCACAACACAAAACATGTTGAAACCAAACAAGCAAATAAACAGACAAAGAGGTTACCAGACACACAAGTACACAGACGCACAGACAATCAGAAACAACTGGACATACAGACAAAAAAAAAAAAAAAACTGCAACAGAAATGATGTTAATCAAAAAGAATTTAAAAATTTTAAAAAAGATAAAAATAAATAAGAATAAAAATTCTAAAACTCTGCTGGAAGCACTCTCAGCAACCATAGAAAGAGAAGAAAAGGACGAGAAGAAAAAGAAAAAATAAAATAATAATAATATATTATTCATAAAAAAGAAAAAAATTAAAAAATTAGAAGAAAATTAATAAAGCTGAGAGGAAAAGAAAAACAAAAAAGGCATTAACCACAGAAGTATTAATCATATATATATATGTATATACAAATATATGTAAAAAAATACAACTATAGGAAGGACATAGGGGTCAACTTTAATGGGAATATATTTCTATTGCAATATACTTTCTGGACACCAGGTGGCGGTGTGGAGTGGTTCCCAGGCTTATACCTGGTTCTTGTTTTACTTTTGTTACCACAGTTACCGTTGTTTCTGGCCGGTAGAAGGAGGTGCTTGGTGTTGCCATTTCTGAAATTTCAAAATATGTCTGTTTTCCAACTGGCTGCCCAACCTCGGCTGACCAGTTCAAGATGGCACCTCCAGGCTCAGCGCAGGAGACCGCACTGCAGTTTCTCCACTTGGCACCCAGTTTCACTGCGAACTGGGAATTGCAGTCTTCCGTGGGGGAGGGGCTGGTTGCTGCTGGCGCCAGCAGTTTCAGCAGCCGTGCAGAGATTTTTCGGTCAGTGCCCACGGCTCAAAATTATGCTTTTGAGAATTGTGATCTGTCCAATTGCTGCACACCCCAAACTGCCAGTCTACACCAATATTTCCCACTTCGGAATGATTAAATCCATTCATTACACCTGGTGTTCTGGAAAAAGGCGCCCAGGGTGGGTTGCCATTTCCACATGTGTGTGTTCCTGGGTAGCATCTTTCCCCCCTAATTTTCTATAGGGTTGTCTAGCCCCTGCTGCTCCAAACAGTACCCCCTCTGATAGTGAAATTCTGCTCAGGAGTCCACACTTCACTGATCTGTACACAAAACGCCTACTTTCCCCACAAACTGGGAACTGTAGTCCTCCATGGGGGAGGGGTGGTTGCTGTCACTGGCGCCCCTTCAACAGTGGCACAAAAATTTCTCTAGCACATTCTGTGGCTCTGGGTTAGATTATAAATTCAGGAATCCAGCCTCTCATTGTACACCCCTTGCTGCCTGTCCTCACTGGAAAAGATCCAAGCAGCCTCTCTCTTACCTGAAGGTTTGGGAGAGTTGTGCTAGACATCCTTCTATTCCACCATCATGCTCCGCCTCCTGTATATACTATTCTTAAGGCACATCTGATGCTATATTTTATGACACAGTGGGTGTCAAAGTATGTTTAACATGTGATTTCTTCAGGATCCCTCCCCTTTCTGAATTCTAAATGGAGGAATGGCGATTCCTGAGGGTCTCATCCTGTATTCCAGTTCCTTTATCTTATTTCTAGTTGCCATGAATAATCTTTTTTTTTTTTTTACAGTTAATACTCATGTAGACTTGCCACATTTTCCTCATATTGGTTCCCATCATCATGTGGAGTGTTATTTTTATCTTATCTTTGGTGTAGGTTGTTTTTCTTACCTCTCCCATATGCCTCAAGTTGGGGATTCATTCCTGTAATAGTTTAGAATTTGCCCTTTCCAGAGGCAACTTTATCTGTTATGAATGTTTGTTTTATTAATTTTCTTGAGTTCCCTATTTATGGTAATAACTGAAGCAACCCTGGCTGACCCCAACTGTGCATTCTTTGTCTAGCTCTCCATCTCTACACACAAGGTTCCTCGTGACACTTGGGCGACTATCACTTGTCTCATGATTTTAGAGGACTACCAGCTGATAGATGAAGAATTTCTCGTCTGAGTATCAGGAGCTCCACTTTCCCCACAATTAAGAGAAGCTTGTTGTTTTCTTGTTGAATGTTACTTGTAAGGTTTCTGAGGTAAATTTATTGCTAAATAAATTCAGCAAATTTTAATGTAAGTAGAAAGAAGCAAAATACTAAAATAATGCACTGCTTTTAATTTTCCTCATAATAGAATTCTATGAAATGTATATGCTGGTGATTTAGGAAGTCTGGGCTCCAGTTTTCTGTCTCCCACATCGTAACTCTGAAAACTTGGTGGAGTCACTCACTATTCCTGAAGGCCCCTCTTCCCATTCATCCACAAAATAAAAGGGACTGGGTTAGGTTAAACCTGTTTTAATGTGCTCATTTCAAACGTCCAGGAAACACAAATTGTATCAAAAATTCAGGAAGATGTGGAGATACTTTTCCGAGCTTGATACAATTACATGGTGAATTCATACCATAATAAAGTTTTACAAGGAAGGAAGCTAGAGGTCCTCTGGTCCCAGTCCCTGATTTAGGAGACGGAGCCTGGAAAGTTCTGTGAAGTTGAACAGTCTACTAAAATGACTTTAGCAAGAAAGTCAGGACTAGAATTTTACCTTTTCTGTATTCCATATAGTGGTCTTCCCTTTGTACTGTTGTTTCTCATCTTAGAACCAGTTTATCTTAATGTCTACAAATTATAATGCCAAAGCTTCCCTAAGGATTTTTCAGATCTCACTGGAGATAATCCCTCAGTCATTCTGTAAATGTGTGTATACTTACAGGTCTGTACTTTGCTAATCACATACAATGAAATTCCTATACTCTGTAAGAAGTAAGTATGTAATTTTTTTTTTTTTACATTTAAAGTGGTATAATTTTTAATTTAATTTAATTTTTCTTAGACACTGAGTCTCAGTCTCTTACCCTGGGTAGAGCGCCCTGGTTTCATCATAGCTCACAGCAACTTCAAACTCCTGGGCTCATGTGATCCTCCCTTTCTGCCTCCCCAGTATCTAGGACCATAGCGACCCACCACTATGCCTGGCTAGTTTTTCTGTTTTTAATGGAGAAGGGGTCTTGTTCATGCTCAGGCTGGTATACAACCCCTGATCTCAAGAGATCCTCCTACCTTGGTTTCCCAGAGTGCTGAGATTACGGGAACAAGCCACCACACCCAGCCTAACTTTTAAGTTTTGTTAAATGGAACTTTAATAGACTATGAGGCATTTCTTTAGTGGAATCTGGTCTGGTGAAAATACAGTTATTTTTAATACTATTTATGACATGAGTGTTTCTCTGTCTTGCATTTCTGTCTCAAACATTTTTCAAAAGGTTGATTTTTTTTTACTGGTATCCATCTAGAATCTCAGAGAAAGGTAAGAGCATTTATTATTATTGCCTTTATGTAAAAACATTTTGCTTCTTAGATCTTAATAATGAACAATATTCCACAGCTAAAAGGAATGACGCTGAACATGAGATAAAGTTGTCTCTCCTTCTCATTTGGTCTGAACTGGGCCTGAAAATTAAATTGAAATAAGAAAAGTTAACCGGAGATACAGACACACCATATACGTTTCATATAAGCTGAAGCCTCATAGTAACATAAAGACTGAAAGAAGCAAAAATCCAAATGTTTCCTGTAATCTGTTGAACAAAAAGTGGCAATTGTGGAAAAGTTAACTAAATTGTGTGGGGAGGCTTAAAAAGAGATAAGAATTATTTTTAACAAGGTCTGTGTGTACAGAATTCTCTTGGCTATGACCCAGGTCAAAGAATGTTCCTTTTCTCCTGATACAGAGAGGGCATCTTTCACTTGGGAGTTTTTATCTCCTGTTTTCAGGAAGAAAAAGGAAGAATAGAATGTCCTTCTTACATTTGCTGTTTTTCAAGAAATTATTTTTAGCTCAAAATTATCCTTCTTCCAAAGCGGTGTGTCCTGCCACCCTGCAATAGGTATCCCTTTATCTACTCCAAGTCAATCAATGCTTCTGCTTTCTTTATGAAAATAAAAGTGTGACAACCAACATAAAACCTTAAAAATGTATCAGTTTCACAAGTTCAAACTATAGGAAAGCAAAAGAAATAACAAAAAAGGCAAGAACGAAAAGTTCCCTTATAAACTTTAAATCCAGAGATCATATCCACTTTTGTTGCATGTATATCCGTTCTGTATTTGTACAAAGGCTATACCTGAGAATTTGCATATGAGCTATATGTGTCTATTAGTTTTCTGCATAAGTATTTATCAAATAGCAGCATGATTAATATATTGTCCAAAAGCTGTTATTTTTAAAATTGTTTATTAATTTTTAATTAAAACCAATAGCTACACAGTACAATGTGATGATTTGATACACAATGTGGAATGCTTAAATCAAACTGATTAACATCACCATCACCTCCCTTATTTTTATGGTAAGACATTTAAAATTTACACTTAGTTATTTTGAAATACACCCTTGCATTGTGCACATTAAGTGAGATCCCACCAAATGCCCTCCCACCTCCCATCAATCTCCATCTCCCTTCTTCTCCCCTCTCCTATCTCACCCCTATCCCTTACTGGATGGAGTATATTTGGTGTTATCCTTTGCATGAGTGTGTGTTTATATGTATGTATATTGGTTTCATAATGATATTGAGTACATTGGACACTTTCCCCCCCACTTTTTCTTTTTCTGGAGATAGTTTAGTAGCCATAAAAAAGATGGAGCTTTACAACTTTTATGTTTACCTGGATGGAGTTGGAAGCTATTCTTTTTTATTTTATTAGTATCTTAAAATTGTTTCCCATCTCTGCCTTTTCATTTTATTGTATTGTCTACTAAAATCTGTAATGACTTATTATCTTGGTTTTTCTTGTGTCTATTGCCTATATCTTTTGCTAGAATGTAAGTTTTTGTTTGTTTTTATTTTTGCAGCTTTTAGCCGGGGCTGGGTTTGAACCCGCCACCTCCGGCATATGGGGCCAGCGCCCTACTCCTTTGAGCCACAGGTGCTGTCTTAGAATGTAAGTTGCATGAGGGTGGGATCCAGTGTGGCTTTTTTATTGAATACTGGGAAATAGTCATTGAATTGAATAACTAACATATTTAGATAACTCGGTATTCAACCATGCTGTGTAAAATAAAAGGGAAACTATATTTTTAATAAACAAACATGTATTAGCTACAACCCACTTGCACAAAAGTAATCTCTAGTTTTGCTTATATGGAGTTTTGTGAACACATTTAAATATACCAAAATTAGATGTGTCTTTTTAGAGCATAGGAATTGTTGAAATGAACTGACAGAACAAAGTTGTAGGTAATAGCTATTTTTGACATCCCTAATAGATGATGTGTGTTTTCATATTGTCACTTATTTATAGAAAATAAATTTCCTTATAATTTCCATTTCCTATATTTCTGGTTTTTATCATCAATATCTTGACAGTTCCTTGTTATTGGCAACTTCATTGAAATATTAACCTATCTTTCTGAATGCAAAACTTAGCTACAAGCAGTATCAGGTAGTTTCCACACATTTTCCTTTATTTCATCCTGTGAGTTTAGATTTCTAAACATGGACATTTTTAGCAACAAACTGTCAGTATAAAGAAACAATACCAGTTATACAAAATATTCAGGATTCTTAGTATCTCTTATGACACAGAATAATTGTCAATGTGGCTGTGAGTTTGGCCGTGGAGTGTATTCAACCGACTTCTTTCTTTACGCACTCATCCCTGTAGGGTCGGCGCACATAACTTCTGAAATCATGTGTGAAGTACATGACATGTGTTGCTTTATTTTAGAAAACCAGTTTAACCTACTAGAAACTTTTATTTCCATCCTTCCCTGAGAGATGTCAGTTCTGTCACTCAGTTACTTTATTCGTAACCATTTTGTGGTTCCTAAAAATGTTGCTCTATACAAACTTTAAGCAATTAATTTAAAGAAGAAAAGAAACATTCCCTTCATATGAAAGCTATAGATTAGCTTCATAGTAGTGCTGAGTACATTGGATACTTTTTCTTCCATTCTTGAGATACTTTGCTAAGAAGAATGTGATCCAGATCCATCCATGTAAACACACAAGAGGTAAAGTCTCCATCTTTCTTTAAGGCTGCATAGTATTCCATGGTATACATGTACCACAATTTATTAATCCATTTGTGAGTCGATGGGCACTTGGGCTTCTTCTACGACTTGGCAAGGGAGGGGAGGGGAGGGGCGAGGATGGGTGGAAGGAGGGTGATTGGTGGGATCACACCTACGGTGCATCTTAGAAGGGTACAGGTGAAAATTACTAAATGTAGAATATAAATGTTTTCTTTTTTTTTTTTTAATTTTTTTTTTATTGACTCATAGCTGTGTACATTAGTTCAACCATGGGGTACAGTGTGGGGGCTTCACATGCAATCTGAGATATTTTATCAACCTGATTGACATACCATTCATGATATTTTCTCATTTACTATATGAAAACATTTTTGATCCTTATTTAGAAGTTTT
>CAUYON010117292.1:0-44486 GCA_963573935.1 Arctocebus calabarensis
CACAGGCACCGAGTGTGGTAAATGTATCTTGCTCTATAAGCTTACAGCTAGCTCTTACTCTGTAAATCTTTCTCTTTCTTTATTTTTGGAGACAAAGCCTCAAGCTGTCACCCTGGATAGAGTACTGTGATATCACAGCTCACAACAACCTCCAATTCCTGGGCTCAAGTGAGACTCTTGCCTCTGCCTCCCAAGTAGCTGGGACTACAGGTGCCTGCCACAACGCCCGGCCATTTTTTGGTTGCAGCCGTCAATGTTGTTTGGTGGGCCCGGGCTGGATTTGAACCCACCAGCTCAGGTGTATGTGGCTGGCGCCTTAGCCTGTTGAACCACAGGCACCATTATAACATTTTCTATCTACTAAAGTTTTTTTAAGCTACTTGTGTGCCAATTATTTACTGTTTATTTATAAGTATTTACTGGGTTTGAGAGTGTTGGCCCACAGAAATTTTATAGCCTGGTTAGATACATTTTTAAGAAAGGTTTTCTACCTAGTCCATGTTGCTCTATTCCAAGAGAACCTTATCACCTGGTGGTAGCTACCTAAATTACAGACACATTATAGAAGAAGCCTTAACCAGCCTCAAATATGGATTTGCATTTCAAAACTTAAAAGGCGGAAAGCATCCAAATCCTATTTTAGCTATACAAGTTTAAGATAGGTAGCGTCATTTAATAGAAAGTGACTTTTCTTAAAATTAAGATCATTTCTCCTTAAAGCTATAATCATTATTTGTCTAGATCTCTAATACCACAGAAAATCTTACTGATACTCCTACCTCCAAAGCAATAGACTGTCTGCTGATAAAGTGCTTTTTTGTGTATTGCAGGCATTTTGGAAATAGCTCTCGGATCAAACTAAATGAGTTCCAATATAAATAAAGAACCCAAGACATTGCAGACAGTGCTCAGCAGGGTATTCCTGTGACAGCTAGAGAGACGTGGTGTGACCCTTTGCAACTGATGTTTTGTATTGAGTGCAGGGACTAATAAAATGAGTTCCATCTATGGAACTTGTGTGTTAAATGAAATCTGTATTAAACCTAAATATGAAGTTTGATTGCTGCTTTAGTGAAAGGGAAAAAGAAGATTAAAATGAAACCATAACTAGATTGGTAGCTTGAGTCATAGTCAGGCCTTAAAATAACTATTAAATATGTACTTTCTAATCAAAGTCAGCAGTGAAGGAATATTTATATTATACATGTTGTCTTGCTATGGCATTATTTCAAATACACTGGACCATGACTGACTTTATTTGTTGTAAACCTCTGGCACATTTTACGGTTTGATTCATTTTCTAACACTTTCAAAGCTGCAGTTCATTAAATCACACTTGTTTCATAGAAGCCGCTGTTAACCTAAAAGGATAGGGAGGTGAGGGGTTATTTTAAATGCATTATATTTCCTTCATGTAGATCAACGCAGACAGCCTCCTAAAGAACTGTATTTTTTCATTGCTGTAGGAAAAGATTCAGATGATGATAAGTTAGGTAAGGAGGAAGAAAAATCATTTCAAGATAACAAACTAGGCTCTCCTATACCCTGGGGATTTAACTAGGGGTTCTAATGTCAGCAATGGCTTCTAACAACATTGTCTTTCCTATAAAACACTTCACACCCTAATGAAGTCAGTGGGAATTACTGAATGAGGTTTAATAGTCATTCATTTGAGTAGAGCTTAGTGACATAGATAATTATAGAATCTTCCAGTCTTAAGTGACTCTGGTTGTGCAGTCTATCACTTAGTGACTTCTGGGGACAAGGATATTCACAATGCCGGTCTCGTGGCACCAGAGATTGAGCTGAAACAATCATTGGATAAGCATGTTTATGTAGAGTGGAAGCTAACCTCCTGTATCTGTCACACAATGGTCTAAGTTTTGCCCTCTAGAACAATTCAGAATATATAGAATTCCAGTTTCACATGGTAGCTCTTCAAATAATTGAAGAAAGTTACCATTGCCCTGTGGGGATATGGAGCATCTTTCAGACTCAACATCGCCACTTGCTTGAACACAAAATGACAGCCACGTTTCTCACATGACACATTTGTAGACATTTCACTATTCTGGTCACCCTCTTTTGGAAACACTTCAATTTGTCAACGTCTCCTTTTAAAATATATTGAACCCCCTATGACATTTCTGGAACTTCAGGCAGAAATAGAACTCACTGAGATGAACAGTTAAGTTCTCTAGTTTGTGAAGAGTGACAAGGCCTAAGCTTAAATAAAATTTCTATTTCCTAAAAGTGGTCAGAGAAAGAACTATTAGAATATTAATGGATTAAAAATTCAATGCTAAGTCTCACAGTGTTACAGAATGGTGTCACAGATGGATATTGCCTACGGTATGTTGTCTGCAACCAACAGACGACACTTCAGTCAGCTGTCTGCACTGTCTGTTAAGCCTCCAAATTATTGAACTCTCTGAGAGGGATAGAAATAATATCTGTCATAGAAAGAATCACTGTTTTTTCTGAAACCAGCTAAGCAGCCTTGGAGAAGTCACTAACATCTGGTGTCCTTGGTTTCTCCAAAATCAGGGAAAGCATTGACTGGATGATCTCTAAGACCCTGAGTAAATTATAATATTTTCTGGTAAGGATTTCAATATTGTAAAGCTGTTCTATGTGCCAAGAATCATTCAGAAGTTCTATCTTTGACTATAATTCAGCTGAGATTTAGAGTTTTATCCTCAATAAAATCTGAGAAAAGTACTTTTACTAGATCCCACAGTCTTCTTATTTTCTGGTTCATTAGTTGGTTCATCCAGAAATTTAATTTTTGAAATGTGATCCACATACATATTAAATACGGTACATATATGATACATGTGTATGCATACTATGAGCACAGCAAGTTGCTGGTATCGTACAAAGCACCATCGCAGTTCCTTCTCTGGAAGAACTTATAGCCTAGTCAAGTAGATAAGACACTATAATTCAAAGCAATAAAAATATGAGTGACAGAAAAATGACAATAACAACAAATGATAATGGAATTCAGAGGGGAGAAAGATCATTATGGCCTGAAAAGATAGAAAATATTTCATGAAGGAGACAGGAGATAGGGGCAGTTGTTAAACTAGGTTTTGATAGCTGGAAAAAAGAGTATTTGTATGAAGGTAAAGTGAACTAGTTTTTACATAAAGAACCTTCTAAAGATCTAGAAATTATGCAGCAACTACATGCAACAGTGATGAAATGTGCAATCCATGGACAAAGATCCATATGTAGGCACAGGGTTTCAACAACTCCCTGTACACACAACTTTCCAGCCTGCTTTCTTAGTATGGTACAACTATTCATGAGGTTTTACAATCCCTCTGGGGCCTAGGCAGCCCTGTAACTAACAGGAGACTTGAGAACAGGAGGGGGCTTGGTATCTACTTTGGAGTCTAAAATGGAATATATAGACAACCAAAATCTTGTTCGGGGAGATGAATCTGAGTTCTATGACTGCCAAATCACTGTTGTTTTTCTTCATATCCCCACTGACTGGCTTGGCTAGAGGTTTCATGATTTTAATTATGGGGTTGGGTGACATAACTCTGAATGACTAGCTTTTATGGTAGGCGCAAAGGCATGAACTTTCAGAAATAATTCCACTTTGTATGGAAAGATGTCAATGTATTATGAATGAAGAGTTCTGAAGCTGTCCTTCTAATGCCTGATTAGGAATTGGTTGATTTGGACTATTGAGTCTTGTTGCTAAAATCTTCCAATAATCAGCTTGAAGGTAAAGCTAGTTGTTGTTTGGCCTAATTATGTTCAGCAGCAATAATACTAAGATTCTCTGTGTGCCAATTTCTTACACTCAAGTGAGGAATATGTAGGCCATTACATTTGGCAATTTGTGTTAAAAATGACACAAGAAAATAATAGGTGATCAGTAAATATTTACAAAGCAATTGAAGTTACACAAAAATTAAGATTGCTACATGTCATTTAGAGAGAAGATGTATTCATTACAATCAAATTGTTCCCTGGAAATTCCCCCCAATGCCTTCTCTTTTCAAATAAAAACGCACGTACATAAGTGCGCTGGCTGTGCGTATGCACACACACAGGCCTCTGCACTGGGTGTGCGGATTGTTTCCTGCTGCTCAAATTGCTGCCTTTAAGGTTTTTTTTTTTTTTTTAATGCCCAGAAGACATCTCCTCCTTTTATGTACTCTGGTTCTATGAGGCCTCCAACCAAATAGTCCTTTAAAGTTACAAAAATATCTTGGGTTGACTCTCCTTCAACTCCTAAAACATAAACCCAGGTGTTGAGGAACACTCAGTGGAATTTTTAAAAGAATAACAGAAAAAAATCATAATCTATGGCAGAACACACACACAGTTTATAGTCATTCCCTGAGAAGGAAGGATAGATTCTATGTTGTAGGGCGCTTGCATTCTCTCCATTAATGGCATTGAATTATTTGAAAGAAAGAGAAAAATCATCCAACAGGCTAAATATCAAGCAGAGAAGGCAGCAGTAATTCCAGAAGAAGATGGCCTCAAGGCAGTGTAAAAGAAAGAATGTCAACAGTAACCCCAGAAAGACAAAGTAGAGCTAGGCTTTAGATGGAAGAAAATCTAGATAAAGTTGCTCACTGATGCAACAGATAATAGTGCAGAGACAGACATGGTTCCCTTGGTGCAAGCAACTAGCTTTGCTTCATCCTCTGTGCTTTTCCAATAGCAGGCTGTCTTCTATGAGTACTGGGATCTTTGAAATACATTCATTTAGTATGCTTTCTTCACTAGTTAGGAAACGCATTAAAGAACAAACTGATATTTTTAATTTCTACACACCAGATATTTCTGGAATGCAGGTAATGGGGTTTAGCATTAGTCAATCCTACTTGAATGAGCCTGATATCACTGTGTTAAAAAACCACTAAATATGATTTGGAGCATGTACATAATAATTTTTAGACTAAAGTTTGTAAGGAAATTTGTCTAAAATATGCAAAAGTCACATTTATGACATCCAATTCTATATAATCAATCCTCTCACGAAACATCCTTAGCTTTTCTCATCTCACATAAAATGTGTGGAAAATGTCAAATTGCCCAGTGGAAGATTGAATAAAACGTATACAAACATCCATAACATATCCACAGAAAGATTAATATACATAACAGCATAAATCTGAGTCTTTTTTGCTCTCTGACAACTCAGGTCAGGCAATGCAGTTAGCTTTATTTAGACTTGATCCAAATTTATTGCTGATGTGACATAAATGTTAAATACTGCTGTTGCAGCCAGTAACCCAATTCAATAATTAGGGAGGAAAATTATGGAATATTTTTCCAGCTGAATTTACCAAAATGTTCTTAGTCAACACAGGGTAGTTATTTGATGAGGCTTCTGAACTGTTAACATGACCCTTCAGTATAAATAAAAAGCAAAACAAAACAGAGAAAAAAAATAGCTGCTTAACCCACTTAACAGGCTCCAAAATATACTTACATGCAAATTCTGAAATCTTTGCTCTTAAGTATGGCCCTGCTGATATCTATTTTGAAGATGTACATATGCTGGTTTATACTACATCAAATGATAGTCATTTCACTAAGATCAAAAAAAACAAAATTCCCTTCCACATTTCCCAGGGGGAAGGTTATGAGTAGCAAAAAAGCTACATGACACATGGGGATGGAAACTGCAGGTGCTGAAATATCGGGATGGATTCTTACGGTGCTTTTTAATGCTTGGGAAATATTTATGAGTGCCATTAGAATCTTGAAAAGGCATCAAGATGAGAGTTTAAAGATATGCAATGATATCTAGGATTTCTGGGGAAGGGTTTTGATAAGAGAACTCTCCCTGTTCAAGCCTTAGAGGTCAAGCTCAGTGTAAAGATAGGGAATTTCTGGGTTAAATTTAATATAACCCTTAATTTTCATGGAATAAAAAAATTGAAGAATTTTTAAAAATCTTGGTATAAAAAATGATATGTCCACAGTTAACTCTTCACAAAATTTAGACCTATTTTAAGCACATACTTTAACATTCTTTCAATAGTTCATTTTGAAAAGAATATTGGGCTTAGTGGGCAAATGGTGTGACCTAGGATGTCCTTTCCTGTTTCTACATCATATTAATCACACTATTTTATTTCTAGAAAGCCTGATTTTTAAGGACTCTAAGTCAATGCACATAGATAGGGAAACATAAAACTCCAGCAAAAAAACACTGCTCTAAGGGACTAAAAGCTATTTTTACTAAATAATATTCTAAGTAGATCCAATGCCTTAGTAGGATTATACAAAATTAAGTGTTATTATTATAACAGTTAAAATACTAGCTCTAAAATGAAGCCTTGAGTTAAGATATTAGCATTGTCATCAACTGGTCATTTGACTTATCTAACTCAACATTTCCTCCTTTGCAAAGTAAGGAAAACAACAGTATCTATTGCATATACTTGTGAAAAATCAAATGAAGTTTTTTAGCGTATTTAACTCAGAACATAATAAGTCTGTGCAGTTTATTGTTTTTAATTTAGTAAATATCTTTCTTATTGTTACTATTTCCAAGTATTAAACCCAGGTATCCCCCAATAAAAGATTTTTCTGGAGAGAATTGTTCACAGCTGTCTTACCACCTCATGATCCTAGTCATGCCAATCATGGTTCTAAGTTAAATTGTTAATAATAGTGTAATAAGAGGGAATCACACTATTTTGCTGTTATCAAATTATCTGATGGTTAATCAGTGCTGGTTGAAAATTCTTGGTAGAGACATAATAGCAGGCCCACAGGAACAAGTAACTCAGGAGTCCCATTACGACCTCGTGGGGAAGACAAGCTTATATCACAGGAATTTAACAGAAAACAAAGTATCTGGGCTTAGAAATATTGATTTAGTGGTTTTCAAATGTATCTCATAGATTTCTCCTTACTAATTATTCAAGAAACAACTCAAGAGTTTGTTAAAAAGCAAGTTTTCCAGTCTCTACCCTAAGAGATTCTGATTAAATATGGTGGGGGAACTAGAAAAGTGCATTTTAAAAGTTCCCTAGGTGATGCAGAGTTAGGTTTGTAAACAACTGGGTTTAACAATTTGTCCAGAATCATAAATCCACTGAGTGATAACATTAGAACTAGAAGCCACTGTGCCCAGGGTTCCTTCATAACATTCTCTTGTTAACCTTGAATTAATTCAATCTATTTATGTGTCAGACAGTACACACAAACACTCTTAGATTTAGGGAAAAATCCCGTCCACTGGCTAATATAAAACCTGTATCTTAAAGGGTAACACTTTAATTGTGCTGGCAACAGTGGGGAGAAATGAAATTCTCACATAGTACTAAGATTGTATAAATTTGTTCAACCTTTCTGAAGGACAATTTTTCATGATCAATCAAAATTATTAGATTATTGCTAATAACCTCTAAGCTAATAACTTAACTTCAATAAAATTATTCCATAGTTTTGCTTCTCAGATGTATTTAAGGACATTAAGTAAAAAAAATAAAAAGTTTACTGTAAAATTATTTGTAACTGCAAAAGTCTGAAAAATGCTAATCTTTCAAATAATGTACATGGTATGATGTAACATGTTTAAGAAAAGAACTTGGTTTATGTGCACAGAAAATTCTGTGAAAGATACATGAGTAATTCTTAATAGTAGTTAAGAGTGGGGGTAGATCAGTAGGGGGATTTGAGTGTATATTAGTTTTCTGTTGCCTCTGTAGCAAAATAACCACAAACTTAGTGGCTTAAAAAACATAAATTTATTCTATTCAAATTTATTTCTGGAGGTAAGAAGTCTAAAATGAGTCTTACAGAGCTAATTTGAAGGTATAGACAGGGCTGGTTCCTCCTGGGAGCCCAAGAGACCAATCTATCCCTTATCTCTCTCAGCTTATAGAGGCTTTTTGACAGTCTTTGTCTTGTGGCCACATCACTCCAATCTCTGATACATGATTCCATTGTTTTCTCATCTTTTTGACCTTCCTTTATCACTCTTAGAAGGACCTTTGTTATTACATTGGGATCACCCATATAAATAATCACAAAATCCTTAACTTAATCCAATCTGCCAAGTCCCTTTTACCAAGTAATATTCACAAGTTCCAAGGAGAAAAATATCGGCATTTTGGAGTACCAATATTTGCCTATCACAAGGTCAGAGTGCATGTACTATTTATTATGTTCTCTTTTGCATCATTTGACTTATTTTAACCATGCTTATGTGTTAACTTGAAAAATAAAATCAAATTAGTTAAACATTTAAGACAATAGAAACCTATGCTTTTCTTTCACCAATGTGCTATAGCAAAACTAGCTAGAACAGCCATAATTCATTTCTAAAGTATAATCTATGTATGCTCTACTTTGATCTAAAGGGTATTTTGGCAATTTATAAAATAGGCACCTATAGTAAAATAAATAAAAATTAAAGATTAAAATTATTGGCCAGCCATCGTGGCTAACGCCTTTCATCCTAGCACTTTGGGAAGTCGAGCTGAGTGGATTGTTTGAGCTCATGGGTTCATGCTCACAGGCAGAATAGAATGAGGACTAAAGACCCAATTCTTGGCAAGGAAAAACACCTCCAGAACAAGGGAAAAGTTAAAAAGAAAGAAGAGTGAGTGGGAATGAAGGAAAGTCAGCTAGCTTAATTTTAAACCAGTTGCTGCTAAATTTCTCATCTGAGTATGTTTTCTGCTTTTCCTAGAACTCTGGCCTATTTGGGATACAGTTTACAAACATTCCTGCTGGGTCTGTAAACACTCTGGAGAAAATAGTGGCCACAGAAGATGCAGTGGCAAGGCCTAGAAAGATACATTAACTAGGCTGTTTCCTGCCCAGTAAACAGAAAAAGCAAATACCCATTGTGGAGATTTGTATTTGGCTAGGGCAGAGATCAAGGGAACAACTCGAGCCCTGAAATATGGGCAGGAGTGTTTACATCCCTTATCACAGAGGAAAACCCTCTGTGGTGGTGACAAGAGGAAAATTCCTCTCTCCCACCAATTCTTCAGAGGAGATTGACATCAGTGGCATTTTATTCCACAGTGAACTAGCAGAGTTTAACACCTCCCTAGGAATCTGTGTGTGACCTCAGACAGGAGGCTGCCCTCCCACAAGACTCAGGTTTCAGATATCTCAAAGCTGCTCAGACTGCTAAAATTAATGATCATAGAAATAATAAGAGCAGATATGCTCACACAGAGAAATTGCTGGTGTCTTTGTTCCCTTCCTCAGCTTACCATTTGGGCTAATAAGCAAATAGCCTTCAATAAAAGCTGAGTGGAACTGACACTGGAGCCACCGCGGGAACCACACAAGTGGTTAGTGGCCCCCTGAGTTCCTACCTTCAAAAATTCTATTCTGTGTGTCTTGTCTCTTTCTTTCTCATTGTCTCTATCTTTGAATTTTTTCAGTTAGTCGCCACCACATCCACAGGTCTTAGCAGACGTTGTCCCAGTGCAGGACCCTGGCATTGCCAGCCTGAGCAAGAGTGACACTCTATCTCTAAAAATATCCAGGTATTGTGGCAGGCACCTGTAGCCCCCCCAGCTTCTTGGGGGGCTGAGGCCAGAGAATCACCTGAACCCAAGAGTCTGAGGTTGTGAGAGTGCCATACACTCTCCCAAGGGCAACAAAGTGAGACTATGTCTCAAAAAAAAAAAATATATATATATATACATATATATACACACACACAAACTATAATAACATGATAAAGCTAATGTAATCTTATGATTTAAAATGCTTACTTTAAATAGGCATAAATCTTTGTTTAGGGGTTCTCAGCTGCTAAAGCAAAAGAAACTAGGGGGAAAGGGTACATTGTTTTTACTTCTAGAAAATGAGCAAATGTATTAAATTATCAGAAGAAGATAGATTTTTCTAGTACTAAGCTCTGTGAAACATTTCTCATATGCATCATTGTATGGGGGCACTTAGTGTTGCAAATGATATATTCAAAGATAATTTCATATCAGATTTCAAAATTTCAGTTTCAGATTTTTCTCCTGTGTTTTTTAACAGAAACAGATGTGGACAGGAATGTGCTACAAAGCTGAATTGCATTAGGTGCTGTCTTGCATGTGCCAGTGAGACTAAGTGGGATATGGTAACAATGTCTGATCAATATGTCTAAACTCTCCAGTCTTTCATTACTAGTATCTTGGGGGAAAATTTCACTATGTCGAACAAATAGAGCACTAACAACATATGACATTAACTCATATGCTGAAAACTTGAAAGCTCTATGTTAGCCTGTGGCATATTTTTAGAAAAAAATCCAAAATTACTTCAAAGTATGTGTATAATATAAATGCTGGAGCTATTGTCATGAAGGATATTCTGTTGGCAATCTAGAGCTGCATAACACAGCTTCAGATTACAATAAAACATCCCATTGCCCTATAGAGTTTAATTTTGTTGTTTTCTTTAAAGGTAGGGCTTTAAATATGAGGGCAGCACCTTGGCTCAAGCAGTAGGGTGTTGGCCCCATGTACTGGAGGTGGTGGGTTCAAACTTGGCCCCAGCCAAAAAAAAAAAAAAAATTAGTTTGGGTCTCTTCCAAAGGTCTACTAAATCCTTAAATAGTGATAGCTATTAATTATTTCCTTCCTGAGAGAAGATGCAAGGAATGGTTTCAACTAAAGAGATCCATAACTGTCAATGAGTTTCTGAATTTCAACCAGCCTTCTGGAGGGACTCTTAAACCTTGCCACAATATAGAACACTGGGTAAGATCCTATACCAGTCCTACCAGGAAGAATCAATTAATGCTGAACTGTAAAAGACTCTTAGAAAAAAGTGGTGAGCTACTTCATTACTGAGCAATTATCCTAAAAATCATGGCACCTTGCCAGGTTTTAAAATTTTACATAAGTATTAACCCATTGTAGTGATATAGGAATAAATAGTAGAAAACCCACACAACTTTGACACAGAAAGGCTTATTTTTCTCAAGCCTCTGAGCTGGGTGAGATAACTAAAGATATGTGTCTTTAAGAACTCAAACATCCCGGTTCTCCTGATCCATAGTCATTATTTGGTGTCTTTATCCTATTCCATTTCTAGGAAATAATTTGCAATTCTTGACACCCAAAAAGGTAATGATCAAAGGAAAGACAAAGGGCTTCTCCATATGACTTTTTGCCTTTTTGTTCTAGAAGGGAATCCCTCTGTTAATATTTCCACCTACATTTCTTTCATGGTAAATCAAAATATGGCCATCTCTCTTTGTGAGAGGACCCAAAGAAGAAAGTATTTACAGCTGAAACAGTGCATCCAAAATCAAACTTAGGAGTCTGTTAGCAAAGAGGACAAGTGAGAGTAGATATCTGGTAGGAATCCAGCAAGAATACCAGACTACAGGTATTTATATTATGTAATTTCAAATGTTGGTAGAAAAATCTTTTCACAGTTTAAGTCAAATGTTAAGAATTGTCACCTCCAGAGTGTAAAGGAAATGAAGAAATTGTGATCCAATACAAATAAATAGAGCAAAGAATATCCCATTAATCCAACAGAATTAAGGGGGAAAAGGAGAAATTTAAGGGAAGTAGAGTAAATAAAAAAAGACCACCATGGAGCACCAAAGTAATTCTATAAATATCAGTTACCACTTTAGTGTAGATGTAAACTTATTAAATTTCCTGATTAAAAGCTATTTGTCCTTCCTTTGATCATTACCTTTCTGGGTGTCAGGAATTGCAAAGACACTCAATTGGGGGAAGGAAAGGTAGAGAAGAGGAAATCTACCTGCCTACCTAGGTTCTGTTAGCAACAGACATACCTAAGAAATGCACACATGCACACAGGCAACAAGTGTGCACACACACTCACTTATAAACCTAAATATAGGTGGTAGTCTTACAAGTTATTACTTTATAGACAGACTTCTAATCCAGAAATTTATAGCTGATGAATAGACTGCTTTACATAATCCACATATTTTCAGCATTTCTCTATCAATTTAAAAGGTAATTGATTTTGAAAGCATGAAAAGTCACAGGAAAAAAGCAACTTTCCAATAAATAGATAAGAAATGCACAACCTGTGAGTAAGTGCAGAAACTGATGTTAAAGAGATAGATTTTTTTTTCAATTGGCAAAATCAGAGAGAGAAGCAGGGAGAAAGACAGGAAGGAGAGAGAGAAATAAAGAAAAAGAGGAAAGAAAGAAAGAAGTAAAAAAGAAAGTTTAGTAGAAAGAGAGAGAGGAAAAGGGAGAGAGGAAGAAAAAGGTTGATAATGCATGGTCCAGGTTTTGGTTTCCAAGTCTTAAGATTTGGGAAACGTCAAAAAAGAAAGGACTCTAGTGGCATCTTACATTACATTCCTTTTCTATGGATTTTTCTTCTTAGATTTCCATGACTCCCTGCTCCATTGGTCTGCAGCCTTCCTTTCTGCCTACATGATCTCACGGACACTTATTTATTTGCTACCTCTTAAATATTAGCCTTCCAGTATTCCATCTTGACTTCTCTCTCGCCACATTGTCTTCCCAAATGTTCTTTCTCATTCCTCCTCTGGCTTCAACAACTAATGACTCAAACACAATTATTCCTAGCCCACACCTTCATCATAAAATGGGGCTTCCAACCAAAGATTAACTAATAAATTTCTCATAAGGACCTCAAAAATAAAATTCTTTTTCTTGTGTTTATCATTTGATCCTCACAACAAACCCTTCTTAAAGTTATATAGAAAATATTTTATAAAATATGTCTTTTTAAAGGCATACAAGAGAATTTCACAATCATGTGAATATTATAGCAGTATTTATAATTGAGCATGTTTAGATTGATAAAGTAAACTTTAAAATCAGAAATTAATTAAAAGAACTAATACCGCCCAGCTATAGAATATTTTATCATTTTATACAGTGCACAAGCCAATAATTGTAGCAGTAAAAACAATCCTTGATACACAGTATTGCTTTTTAGTGCCATAAAAATGTACTTTCAGGAGAGGAGCACATTATAGTTTAAGTGAAGCTCTTCATTAGATAGTATGAGAAAATGAGGCATAAAAGGAAGATGGCAAAACCTCCTTAATAGTTCCTGTGCAGATAATGTAGGCCAAAGACAATCAATAGCTACGGCTCATTTACTTTATGTCCATGAGCACTTAGAGGCAAAATGTTAGTGTTTGCTATCCTGTTGGCTTTCTTTGCTCTGCATCAGTAATGAAAAAATGAATTTGCATATTAAGGTATAATTTTTTTATACATTCGACTCCACATAGAGGCTGTTATTCTTAACCAATATACAAGGAAACAACTTCTGTGTTACTTTGGGTTCATTACAGTCACTTCTAAGCAGCTTGATTATAAATTTAGTGAGTCTCCAGAATGAACCAAACAATCAAAACAGAAGCTCACAAATACATAATAAAAATACATTTTATATATATACATATATATATATACACATTTATATATGTATATATATAAATAAGTTCCATAAAATATCTGCTTGAGGTAGTTCTGAAATTAACATGTTGCAGACCATATGCATTTTGAAAAGTCTACTGATACTGTTTCCATGTGGATTACAGCTTTAGGTATTATGTATGATGGCCCACCCGGCATCACTTCGATTATTATTGTCATATTTATGGGAAAAAATCTTCAGTAAAATTGAAGAGTAAATTACAAATTTATACTCACAAATATAATTAAATTTGTGATTTTAAAAAAAATCAGTCTTCCATAAGTAAAGTATAATTTAAATCCTGGGTAAATTGAATTAACATTTGTTTTGTGTAAAGTAATTAAATGCTCAACATTATGCTTTGATCTCAGAGATTGTTGGGTATTAGTTAAAAACAGATTACAAAATTCTACTAGGAGAGCTAGAATAGTCAACAAAGTTCTTCCATGAGAAAACTCCATTTGCTACACCTTCCCCAAGTATGGGCAGGAATGGAGAAGGTAATTGGGAGGAATTAGTAAGGAATTTCAATGATGGTAGAAGGTCAAACCAAAAAGAGAGAAGGCAAAAAATCTATAAAAGTGAAAAACAGAATGACTGATCAATAAATACTTATGAGGGAGGCAGAACAAGAGAAAATGATTGATTATGAACATAATTTGGGAGGTTCTCCTGAAATTTACTGGAGACTTCTCTTATTGGCTCCATACTTTTCAAACTCCAAAAGTGAAGAACTGAAGAAGATACAACAGAAGAATTATCATCAATGATGTGCACAGTCCAGTAATCTACTCAGATTTTAATATACATTTAATTTTTTTTAATGCTCCAGCTTCAAAGGGCTATAAAGATGTTTCAGAAACAATGCTGCAAAGAAAATCTTGCCTCCATCATTTCTATTTTTCCACATTCTTATTTAGTCTGCATAGTACTGTTTATCATTTTAAACATTGTGTAGATTTCTATGTAGCCTACCCTTTTCTATTGCAATTTTTCATGTAGATATGTTATGTTCAAAAATATACTAACATAAGCAGCAAAATGCAACTTATCATAGTATCTAAGACATAGTGTGACATAATGCTTCACATAGGGGCTACTTCAAAAACCATGTAGAAGTAACAAGTGCACATATAAAACTTCTAATTTGGGAAGATAAAAATAAAAAACAAGCCCCTACTATGCCTTGTTTACATTGGCAGGATTCTAATGTGGTTGCTTGAAAAGGGTTATTTCATCTGTTTCTAGTATCACTGTTCTTTTGCTGCTAGATTTTTTCACTACATTTTACCTTAAAAAAATCCATTTATCCTCTTCATGAAAATGTGTAAATTATAAATAATTTTTACATATTTACTATATACATGTTATGTGCTAGAGTATAGGAAAAATTTGTCATTGTAGGTGCCCTAAATCAGCTTATAAATTAGCTAGGAAGTTAGATTGTAAAAAAAGAGAAAAGAGTAAACAGAAGTAAGGTGTTTATTTTTTGTGAAATAAACACAAAAGTGTGGTATAAGCTCACTTGGAATTAGAAAGGCTTCATAACAGAGGGAAGGCAGGAACTAGGGCTTGGAAAGAGGATGTGGGGGAGCCATTATACGAGAGGAAATGACCTGAACGCGCAAGGATAATGAGGAGACCAACTAATTGGAGTGAAGGATGATAAACTTAATTGTTTAACTTGATGTGAACCAATTTAAGAGGGGCTCTGAATGCCATATTTAAAAAGTAAAATTCAAACTTGTAATAGAAGAAGCAAAACTAAGTCACTACATTGGTTAACAAAAATTATACAACTATGATGGTTTGGCCATAGGTATTGGAAAAATTATCTCATATTTAAGAAAGATTACTAGAAACTCAGTCTAATGAGTATGCTAAAGGGGAAAACATGAGACATTTTTCATGGAACAAAGAGACTTTTAAAACACCTAAGTGACTTTCAAATAGAGCCAAAGGCAAAAAATGAAATGTTTCTTGGCAGCTTTGGTTTAATCTCTAAGAGGTTAGACAGGCTGAGATGAATAAAACCACAAGCAAATTTATTAGATATTGTTTATAATTTTTTTTTATGTTTTGGTGACCTGCAAATGAAAGTCTGTTATGTTCTTTGTATATAACATATGATACATTGAATTAGAAGATCTTACTTTTATTATAAGTAAACTTGTATCTTTTCTAGAATTAGGTTACTTTTATTATAAGCAAACTTGTATCTTTTCTAGAATTAGGTCACTCAATATTATGAGTGAATATTTAGTAGAAGTGAAAATCTTTTGTCCCAGGTTTTAGAAAATATAAACATTGCTTTTACTATTCTCTTTCCTCTCTCAAGCAAATGCCTGATATATTTATCTACTAACACATAATCCATATTTTAAAAATATAATTCTGACTCTAATATTAGGAAAAACCAGTTTAACCTAATTTTCAGATTCTTTATATATCAATCAATTGTTATTTCTATTTAACTTATTCTTGCATGAGGTATCACATATTTGTTAACAAATTAACCATCTGTTTATTTTGCATTTGATTTTCTTTAGAATATTAACAGAGGCAAGGTAGATTTTGAGGGGGTTAGGCAGATGGTGCAACTATCCACCATCCCAATTCACTAATGACATCAACTAAATAGTATTCATTCTATCTTCTAACTGAAAAGCAATTATTTCTATGTAAGGATATTTCTAGGTTATTTTGTTGTTGTTTTTACATCTCTAACTGTAGCAACTCCAGTACTTGTATTGATCAGTAAAAAATTTCTCCTTTCATTTATAAAATATACACAATGATATATATTTCAAGATGTTTACCTACATAGCATAGTTTATGTTTGATTTTCATAGCAACATTTTATCTCAAGTAATTATAATTTCACATTCTACACTCAATAAAATTAAGACTAATTTCAACTCCTGCTCCACATTTAAATTAAAATGCTACTTCTGCAAATATTCACTTGGAGGTTCAATTTCTTCATTGTGAAATATAAATTTTATACTATATTCAGTCATGTTCAATTTTAACTATAATTTTCAATGACTTATTAATGGAGCAATTTCCTAAGAATGCCAACATCACTTTATTATAGTTTTAATTGAAGGCTTCTTAGACCAAAAATAATAAAATATTATATGTAAATTATATTTTTTACATTATATTATATATAAAAATATATTTATATATATAAAAATTATATTTTTATTTATATATATTTACATATAATATACTAGTATATATTATATAAAAATAAATATATATTATTTATTTATTTTTTATATAATACATTATATATAAATATATTTATTTTATATATAATACATATATGCACAATATGATACATAATATATTTATATATGATATATAACATATTTATATTTATACTTATATAATATAATATATATTATATATCTAAGTATATGATATATAACATATAACATATATATGTATATCCTGGATGTCTTCATTTATTCTAATCTAGTCACTCATTTATAGCACATAGAAAAAGTCTTTTCTCACACTGATGGTAAAATTGTTTGTTCCCAGGCACCATAATTGTCGTCAAGGTGTTCATGATCTGTGAAAAGGACTGTGCGTAAGAAAAATTGCCTTGTTTGTAACTTGCAAAGGTATTCCTTCCAGGAAAAACCAACTCTAAGAGGCAGAGCCATTGGACAATTTGTTTCATTAAATTTTATTTATTTTCCTATACTACTATGAAACTCAAAAGATCCACAAAGAGAAGGGACATCTTTATGTAATAGAAAGTTCACAAAATTTGGGATCAATAGACAAACTCTGTTTTAATCTTGTTTTCACATTTAGTAGTGGAAGAACTTTAAATGTTAAAGTCTAAGCAAGCAGCAATGACTTATACTTTGAGAAATTGCCAAGGAGATGCTTTAAGGATGTCACCTACAGCTGGCTGATGCGTTTTTTATTCTGGATAGCTTGGCGGGAATCAGGAATAGATCTCACAGCATTATGCAAGACACTGAATGTGTTGTGTGTCTTTGGCTCTCTTTGCAGTGAAGAATTATCCTTTCCTATCCAAGATTTTCTGTATGCATGTCATATCTTCAAGAAGGTGGAATAGATTCTCTAATATATGGTAAGAAATCCCATAGCAACAGGAACTAGAGTGGTGAATGAGAGCCATCCTTAGTCAGTAGTTCTCCCTCCTGAACTCCAAGATTGAATATCTTGCTTAGCATCCTAACTTGGATATTTAGTAGATATCTCAGACTTACTTGTACTAAATAGATTTCCTGACTTTCTCTCTTCTGAAAATAAAATTTAAGATATTATCATTAAAAGATGTCCACGATATCTTAGTAAAGAAAAAGTCAAGTTTCAGGTCTATATGTAAGGTAGGACTCAAGTTTTGATACAACATATATAACATATATACACCTTGATACACTAGAATTTGGAAAACATTTGAAAGAATATTCAGAAGATATTAACAGTAGTTATATCCAAAATAAGGGAGTGAAAAAGAATTTCATGTACTTTATAAGATTTAACTATTAAAAATGTTTATAATGAGTCTCTAATATTGTTAAAGTCAGGACATATTAATTGTAAAACTAGCACAAGTAGATTTTAATTTTTTTCTAAAGAACATTTCATTTAAGTATCACATTTCGTGACTTAGAGCAAGGGTAGGATGACAGTTAAGGGTTCATAGTAAAGATAGCCTTTCCAATAATATATTTTGTCATATTTAGAAAGAAAAAATAACAGTTCAGGACTGTTATTAAATTAAAAAATAATTAGTCCTTTCTTAGTGGGTTAAAGGTATGTGGGGTAATCTTGGTTCATTCCAGGTCCTGTAAATTATTTGGAATTTATAAAAGTACACTTGAAGTATGCTTGGCTTTATTAGTTTATGACCTAAGTCGTATTTACATGAAACTATCGATACACATATTTCTCCTCTTGTTACTTTAGTTTCCTGCTTTGCCTATTTGTTAAAATTTGAAGAATTTCATTACATCCATTTGTATGCCAACAGATTAGAGTTTTAATATATCATTGTTTGCAATCAGCAAAGAGTATTTATTAAGAGCTCATTTGCATGTGCTATTCTATAGGAGTCAATATTTGAGTAATCTTTTACTCAGATGACTTATAATAGCACTTTAAGATGTCACCTTCATACATGTACTAAATGCTAAAGGAAATTTTAGAAGTGTAACTCTTCTCACCCTCTTGTCTTTTTTATTTATTTTGCTAATCTTCTCTGTATTCTTATTGTTTGTTAATGGATTTTTTCTTAAGTTTAGTCTATATCTGGGATACTTCTTCTTCTCCTTACTTTCATCTAACTTGCAGGAGGCACAGTCCAGGTGTGTGGTGAGCTGCTGCCCCCAGACTCTAGGATTTCCATTTGGGCGTAGTTTAGAACCTCTCCTTAAAGCTGGGGGTTGTTGTCAGGGTTTGTGTTCAGAAGATCTTTGCAAACATCAACCTACCTTTGTATGTGTTCATCTGTGAGCCCCTTCAGGACCATTTTTTGCATATACCTTTCTCATGAAAAGATTTCCAGTTAAGATTTTCCTAAGTATTTTTCTATCCATATTTGCTTGGTCTGCTATGTCTCTCAGATTCAAAAGGACAATTTTGATTCACAATTTGATGAATTTCTGCAATGTTTTTTTTATCAGTTTTGCTTGTTATTGGGTGCCCTAACCTCTTTTTATCAATGGTGCTCCCTCTTCCCTCAGAAAAATGTTTAATCCATTTGTACACTGCTATTTTCTTCATGGCATTATCCCTAGAAACCTGGACTAACATACTTCTGATTTTGCTTCTACACCTGCCAAGTTTAATAAGAAATTTAAGAATGTTTGTTCATAGGTTTAATTTAAGCTCTGACATTCTTTAGCCAGCACAAAAAAAATACACAACAACATTAATGGGCATGACTCAGCAAGACACTACCACACTTTGACATGAACAACCTGTGAAACACTGATATGCGAAAGTTATGAAATCTTACTGAGTTATTTGTACAGTGCTGCCAGTGAAAGCAAATGGTGGCAAGTTTGTGAACCTAATTGTCACAATTGTCCTTCTGCTTGTATTTAATATAGCAAATCCTATTTGTGGAATAGAAAGATCATGATTCTCAGCAAATGAGGATTGCTCCCCGCCTTTGCTGACTTACTACATATATGTCCTTTGAATTAGTTTCTACCTTTCCTGAGCATAGATGTCATCATGCCTAGCAAAGAAAGAGTAACTTTATGGAGTTGTGAGAACTCTGTATAATACTATGCCAAAAATCTAGCAGAATCTAAGATATTGTACTTCCCTCAATCTAGAAATCACCTGTGCTAGTCTAAATCAGCCTTGCTCTGGTCCTAGTTCTTTTTTCTTTAGGCTCTTTCTTGCTTTTCTGAGTAAACTTCCACTTCATACAGCAATCCTAAATACTGAATATGGCTTGATTTCATCTGGTTGCACTTTCAGTGGGCTAGCATCTCTGGAACTGAAGTTTTACATTTTCCCTTCTACATGAAATAGCTCAGAGGATAAAATTCACCCATTCACTTTTATTGAAGCCATTTTTGTGACTTAAAACTTCTTCCTAATATAGTACCTCCTGTAGGCTTGCTAGACCTCCTGAAGGTCTAATTGTTGACTGGTTACCTTTTAAACCTCTGTTGAAAACATTGTCCTCTCTGGGTGTTTTTCAAGTCAGTAGTTTTCAATTCATTTTCCCTTTTGAAGATGCTTATAAGAAAGTATTTTTTCATATGTATGAGTGTGGATTCAGCTGTGTCCCTACCAAAATTCTATGTCAAAGCTCTAATCCCTGATGTAACTGTATTTGGAGAAAGATCCCTAAGGAAGTAATATAAGTTCAATGAAATTATGAGGGTGGGACCTGAATTCAGTAGGCCTAGTGTCTTCTCATTCAGAAAGGGGAATCCAGCCTGCTACAAACCAGGAACAGAGGCCTCACAGAAACTAAATCAGATGGATCTTTGATTTTATACCTCTACCTTCCATAAGTGTGAGAAAAAAAGACTGCTGGTCAAGTCACATAGTCTGTAGTATTTTTTTTTTATGGCAGCCCTAGCAGACTAATACATGTATAAATTTGGATTACACATGTCCAAATGTGGACTAATGCATGTCTAGATTTTCATTATTTTAATATTTTAAGAAAACCCAAGTCATTTTGCATAAAAATTAAATGAATAGCACTATAATCAGATCACAATCATTGACAAAATTCAGAATTCCACTGGTGCAATATAGAAGCCGCTGCCCAACCTGCATTGTGATAAGGGAAGACCTTTGCCCTGAGGTAGCTTATAGCTCTATATTTAAAAATGGTTACAATATTATTTTCAGATAAAAGTGGATTTAAATCAACTAAAGTTAAGAAAGACAAAGATGGACACTTTATACTGGTCCAAGGAACAAGACAACATGAAGACATTTCAATTTTAAATATTTATGTATCCAACTTAAATACTCCCAGATTTATGAAGATACAAAGGACTTAAATGTGACCCTAAAACAAATGGGATTAATAGACACATACAGAACATACCATACCAAAGTTAAAGAATATACATTTTTCTTATCAGCCCACAGTATATACTCCAGAATCAACTATATCCTAGAATACATATCAAATCTCAGCAAAATTAAAATAATAGAAATTATACCTGTATTTTCTGTGACCACAAGGTAATAAAGGTAGAACTCATGTCTAAGAAAAATGTTCATCCACACAAAAAGACTTGGGAATTAAACAAGGTTATGCTGAATGATTGTTGGATTCAGGAAAAGATAAAGAGGAAATCATTAAATTCCTCAAACATAACAACAATGAAGACACAAGTTGCCAAAACCTGTGGGATATAGCAAAAGCAGTTTTAAGAGGGAAATTCATCACATTAAATGCCTACATTAAAACAAACAAACAAACAAAAAAACAGAAAGAGAGGGCATGAAAAAAACTCATGAACAACTTTATGGAATTGGAAAAACAATCTAATCCCAAACCCAGCAGAAGAACAGAAATAACCAAAATTAAATCAGAGATTAATGAAATTGAAAACAAAAGAATCATCAAAAAATTAATAAAACAAAAAGCTGTTGTTTGAAAAAAATTGATAAACCTTTGGCCAGATTAACTAGAAATAAAAAAGTAAAACCTTTAATAACCTCAATCAGAAATGACAAAGGGGAACAGATGCCACAGAGATATAAGAGATTGCTTTTGAGTATTACAAGAAACTGTATGCCCAGCAATTTGACAATGTGGAGGAAATGGACCAATACCTGGAATCACACACTCTCCCAAGACATAATCACATAGAAACAGATCTCTTTGAACAGACCAATTTCAAGAACTGAGATGGAAGAAACATTAAAAATCTCCCAACAACAAAAACAAACCGTGGTCACTCCAGAACCCTGGCTTCACTCCAAAATTCTATCAAAAATTCAAAGAAGACTTTATACCCATACTACAGAAATTATTACAAAAAAATTGAGAAGGAAAGAATGTTTCCCAATGCATTATATGAAGCAAACATCACCCCGATATCAAAACCAGGAAAGATACCACTACAAAGGAGAATTTCAAATCAATTGAACTAATGAATATAGTTGAAAAATTTCTCAATCAAATCCTAACCAATAGATTACATCTACTCATTAAAAAAAATCATTAATCACAATCAAGTAGGTTTCATCTCTGGGATGCAAGGCTGGTTTAATATATATGAGTCAGTAAATGTAATTCACCATATCAACAGAAGCAAAAACAAAAACCATATGATCCTCTCAATAGATGCATAAAAACCATTCAATAAAATTCAGCATCCTTTTCTAATTAGAACACTTAAGAATATAGGCAGAGGTGGCACATTTATTAATCGGATGGAAGTCATCCAAAACAAAACCACAGCTAATTCTATACTCAATAGAGTGAAACTGAAAGCTTTCCCACTTACGACTGTAAACAGACAAGGTTGTTGCCACTTCTATTCATCATAGTGCTGGAAGTTCTAGCTAATACAATAGGGCAGGAGATGGAAATGAAGGGCATCCATATGAGGGCACAGTAAGTCAGTTTTGCTCTTTGCCAATGATATGATCTTATATTTAGAGAACCCCAATGACTCACAAGACTCTTGCAAGTGATCAAAAATACAGCAATATCTTAGGATATAAAATCAATGTCCTTAAATCAGTAGCCTTCGTATATGCCAATAAAAGACAAGATGAGGAGTTAATCAAGGACACAATCAAAGAAGAAAGAAAAAAAGAAAGAAAGAAAGAAAGAAAGACAAGAAAGAAAGAAGAAGGAAGGAAGGAAAGAAAAAAAGAAAGAAAGAAGTAGGAATATACCCAACAAAACTGGTGAAGAAACTCTATAAAGAAGATTACAAAACCCTAAGAAAAGAAATAGCAGAAGATACTAACAAATGGAAGAACATATCATGCTCATGACTGGAAGCATTAACATCGTGAAAATGTCTATACTACCCAAAGCAAACTACAGATCCAATGCAATCCCCATTAAAATACCATCATCATACTTTCAAGATTTGGAAATAATAATTCTTTGTTTTATACGGAACTAGAAGAAACCCTGCATAGTGAAGGCAATTCTTTTTTTTTTTTTTTTTGCAGTTTTTTTGTGGCCAGGGCTGGGTTTGAACCTGCCACCTTCGGCATATGGGGCCGGTGCCCTGCTCCTTGAGCCACAGGTGCTGCCCAGCCAAGGCAATTCTTATTAATAAAAACAAAGCCAGGGGTTCACCCTAACACACTTTTGGCTATACTACAAGGCCATTTGATCAAAACAGCATGGCACTGGCACAAAAATAGAGACATTGACATTTGGAACCAAATAGAAAACCAAGAAATGAAATTAACTTCTTACAGCCATCTGATCTTTGATAAACTAAACAAGAACACACACTGGGGAAAATAATCCCTATTCAAATAATGGTACTGGGAGAACTAGAAAGTCACTATCAAAAGACTGAAACTGGACCCACATCTCTCATCACTTATAAAAATTGATTAAAAATGGATAAAATATTTAAATCTAATCCATGAAACATTAAAATTCTCAAAGAAAGTGTGAGGAAAACACTTGAAGATATTGGCCTGGGGAAAGATTTTATGAAAAAAACTTCCATGGCAGTTGCAACAAGAACAAAAATAAACAAATGGCACTTAATTAAACTGAAAAGCTTCTGTGTAGCTAAGGAAACAACAAACAAAGCAAGCAGACAACCTTCAGAATGGGAAAAGATATTTGCATATTATAAAATTGGATAAAAGCTTGATAACTAGAATCTATAGAGAACTCAAATTAATCAACAAAAAAAGACCCAACAAACACATATATCACTGGGCAAGAGATATGAATAGAACCTTCTCCAAAGAAAATTGATGAATGGCTGACAGACATTTGAAAAAAAATGCTCATTATCCCTAATTATTAGAGAAATAATAATTCTTACTTCCTAGATCAGTCTGCAATCTCTTTGATTATATTTAAATGCATACAAAAGATAACATTATAGAAAATTCTTTTTCCCTGTAATTTTTTTTTACTTTGATATGAAGAAACATTTGAATATTCTCATACCTTATTTTATTTTATTTTTCTTGAGACAGAGTCTCACTTTGTCACCCTCCATAGAATGCGGTGGTGTCATAGCTCACAGCAACTTCCAACCGTTGAGCTCAAGTGATTCTCTTACTCAGCCTCCCAAGTAGCTAAGACTACAGGCACCCACCTAAATGTCCAGCTATTTTTAGAGATGGGGTCTCGCTCTTTCTTAGGCTGGCCACGGACCTGTGAGCTCAGGGCAATCCACCCTCCTTAGTCTTCCAGAGTGCTAGCCACTGTGCTTGGCCATATCCTTTTTATTGTCATTTGAGTTGTATGATTAGATATTTTATTAAAAATGCATTCTTACAATATCAGGACACTGCTAAACAAAAATGCTGGATAATTTTATTTTTGCCAACATTGTTTTGTAAACAATTCAGATAATTTTCCATTTCCATTGACATGATGGCAGTCAATTTTTCTTCTTCATATGTATGTCCTCTGCATAACAAATATTTTGAAAAGGATAACCAATAAAGTATGTTGGAGACAATTAGAGGTTAATAAAGTGAACAATCTTATAAAAGTACATAATACTATAAACACCGATAAGGCAAAATTGACACAGTTTTCCAGGTGTTGTGGTAGGCACCTGCAGTCCCTGCTGCTTGGGAAGCAGAAGCTGGGTAGATCACTTGAGCCAAAGAGTTTGAGGTTGCTGTGGGCTATGATGTCATAGCACTTTACCCAGGGCAACAGAATGAGACTCTGTCTCAGAAAAAAACAAAAAATCAAAAAAAACAAACAACCCCCCCCCAAAAAAAAACCTTACAGGCATACTTTGTTTTTAATGCTTTATAGATACTGCCTTTTTAACAAATTAAAGGCTTGTGGAAAGCCTGAATGGAGCAAGTCTAAGTGCCATTTTCCAACCGCATATGTCACTTTCTGTCTCTTGCTACATTTTGATGATTTTCACAATATTTACTTTAAAAAAATTCAGATTAATATGAAAGTCCAAATTTTTAGGTTACATTATTTTTGTTTCAAAGGTAAAGTTCAAGTTGCAGTAGAGCCCTCCACCCAGGGGGTGTGCTGAATACCCTCACTTTCTGCACATTAGGTAAGAAACCAATTTTCACAATATTTAAAAATGTTTCATTATTATAATGCCTGTAAAGCTGGTCTGTGGTCAATGAGCTTTGATGTTACTCTTATAATTGTTTTTGGGTGCTACAAACTGAACCACATAGGATGGGAAATTTAATTGACAAATATTGTGTGTGTTATGACAACTCCACTGAACAGCACTTCTCTTGTCTTTCTTACTCTCCTCAGGCATCCCTATTCTCTCAGACACAAAAATATTGAAATTAGGCCAATTAAAAACCCTATAATAGCTTCTAATTGTTCATGTGAAAGAGCTGCACATCTATCACTTTAAATTCAAAGCTGGAAATGATTAAGTTTGCTGAGGAAGACACATTGAAAGCCATGACAGACCAAAATCTATGCTTCTTGTACCAGCCAGTGTGCAAAGGAAAAGTTCTTGAAGAAAATTAAAAGTGCTTTTCCAGTAAACACAAAACTAATATGTAGTAAGAAAGCAAAACAGCCTTATTGCTGACATGGATAACATTTAAGAGAGAAGATAAAACCCATCAAACTTTCCTTTAATCTAAAGCCTAACTCAGAGAAAGACTGATCTTCTTCACTTCTCGAAGGGCTGAGAGAGGTGAGGAAGCTGCTGAAGAAAAATGTAAAGCTAGCACAGGCTGGTTTGTGAAATTATAAGGAGAAGCCATCTATTAATATATAACAAAAGTGCAAAGTGAAGTAGCTGGGGCTGATGTAGAAGCTACAGCAAATTATTTAGAAGATCTAGCTGAGAATAATGATGAAAGTACTGAAAATCAAATATTAATATACATGAAACAATTTTTTACTGGAAAGAAAATGCTATCTAGGATTTTGGTAGTTAGAGAGTAGAAGTCAATGGATGGCTTCACAGCTTCAAGGGATAGGCTGACTCTCTTGTTAGGGTCTAATGCAGCTGATGACTTCAGATTGAAGCCAGCACCCATTGACCATCACTAAAATGGTAAGGCCCTTAAGAATTATGCTGAATCTACTCTGCTGGGGCTCTATAAATTGAACAAAGGTTGAATGACATCATATCTGTTTACAGCAAGAAGATTCTCAGAATACTTTAACCCTGCTATTAGAGACCTAATGCTCAAAAATATATATATATTTCTGCTCACTGATAATGTACCTGGTTGTTAGGTCTGATGGGTAAACAGGTGGTATGAAAAAGGTTAAGGGGAAAAGTGGGGACCAAGTTGTAGCTAGAAACCTATTGTAGCTAGGAACTGCTTCCCCGTGGAACATGCACAGTAAGCATTTCCTAGTGACCTTTAACTGAATTGAAGCTCATTTCCATCTATTTAGCACAGCATGGGTAGAATTTTCATGAAGAATTCTGGGAAATACACATGAGTAAAAGCAACTTTTCTATAACCAACCTATTATATAATCTGTTATATAACCCTAAGCTGTCCATCACTCCAAAGGCAGTAAACAAACACCAATCCTTCCGGGAGAAAACTAGGGAAAACTAGTGAGCTTACAAAGGCAATGAGTGCTCAGACTTCAGGGGTCTTTCTCCACTCCCAGAGACTGACCTGTTCCTCTCTCCCTTGAATGTTTTTTACTTTGGATGATTTTTGTAGCTTTCTTCTTCACTTTTACTTCATGCAGTTTCTTTCTTTTTCCTGTAATAAACTGTGTGAGATTGCTCTGTATCATGATCCTTCCAACCTCAGTCTGACTCAGCATCAGCAGTACTCATTCTTGACCCTAGGAACTGGAGTCCAGGGAACATCCAGACAGATCTAACAAGGTCACTCAAGAACTAATATGGAAATGTGCAAGGAGCTTATTGTGTCCATATCTGCTAACATGACATTATTCTGTAGATCAAGGAGTCATTTTGACTTTCAAGTCTTCTTATTTAAGAAATACCTTTATTAAGGCTATCACTGGCACAAAAAGTAAGTTTTCTGATAGAACTGGGTAATGTAAATTGTAAACCTTTTACCTGCTATTAAGGTTATTTGTGATTCATGAGAGGAGGTCAAAGTACCACCATTAAAAGAAGTTTGGAAGGAGATAATTCCAACCACCATGAATGACTTTGAAGAGTCAAGACTCGAGGAAGTTGACTATAGACATGGTGGAAATAGCAAATAGAAATACAAGTAGAATCTGAAGAAGTGACTAAATTGCTATAATTTCATAATTAAACTTGAAGGGACAAAGAGGAGCTTCTTAGAGATCAGCAAAGAAAGTATTTTTTCAATAAGAAAAAAAATCTCATATGTTTTAAGTAACCTTATAATTTTGTGTTAGGCCACATTCATAGCTATCCAGGGCCCCATACAGCTGTGGTCCACAGGTTGGACACCTCTGCAACAAAGTGTATTATAATTAAGCTATATATATATATGTATATTTTATATATATATGTATAATATATACAAAAATAAGATTTTTATATATATCTTATACAGATACATACACAAACATATATATGATATAATGCACTTATATGTATATAAGTATATATTTATATACAAGTATGTATGATATTTTTTGTATATACACATATACATATAAAAGTACATATACACATATATGTATATGTATATATAATATACAAAAACAAGATTTTTATGTATATATATCTTATACAGACACATACACATATATGTTTGAGATATAATGCTCTCGTTATGGCTTTCTTAAAAATAATATAGTATAAACATACTTTTTATATGCAATGGGAAATCAAAACATTTACGTGACTCGCTTTATTGAAATATTTGCATTATGTTGTGGTCTGGAACAGCTCTCTTGTCAAAAGTTGTGGAGCTTCCTACATAGGCAGGCTCATTTGAAAATAAGAAAATAAAACTCATGTTTAAGTTTTAGCAGATTATTTTTAGAAATGAGAGAGAAAGGATACAGTTTTACTGTTGACTAAGTCAGTGTTTGGTAGTGATGAGGCCACCAGCTAATTTCAGAGACACAGGTCTTCAGGGTGCCTATCTCGCAGCTCTACTTCTTCCTGGTCAGGAGTCCTGGGAAAGTGATGTTCTGCAGGTTGTTTTACCAAGTCTAAAGTGGTGATGACGCTAGTGTCTTCGTCATATTATAGAAATAAAGTAAGAATTAAAGGAAGACAATGTACAAAATCCTCTGAGAAAGATATCTTATCTTCTAATCATCACATTGTTGCTGTTATGTCACTGATACTGTTGCTTTTGTTGTTGTTACTGTTAATGAAAACCATTATTTCAAGAAGTAACATCTCAGGTTTAAATGTCTCCTCAGGTAAGTCTAGAGCTGGGAGCTGAAGACTCATTGACAACCTCTTACTCTGTCAGACTCTGGGAAATTTCTGAAAACATTAAAAAAATAAGGTATTCCAGGTCACGCACCCCCACCTTTGCAAATATTAGTGCCAATGCCAACTGAGAGTAATTTCAAAGTAATGTGAATATGTTAGGGGCGTACATTGTCAGCCTGGATCTGTGGCAATATATACAACTTGATTTTCAAGGTGTTGAAACAAATTGGCAAATATCACTTAGTCTCTTCATGCCTGGTAGGCAGAATAACTACCTCAATTTTTCAAGGTGATTAAACTGATTAAGAACACAGTGATTCTTCATTCATTTATCTTCACTTAACGAGATGGAAAGGTCTCTTCCACAGACAAATGAATCCAAGTGGTGTGACTTGTGACTTAATCTCCTACTCTTTTTCTTTCCCTCTCCACACCCATCACGGCCACCACCCCTTCTAAGAGAGCCAGATCTTTATGATAAAGCTAATTCAAAGATTCTAATTTCACAGTTGTGAGATTCCTCTCCTCTCTTTTTAATGGAAAACATTTCACAGATTCTCTAGGAAATAAATGCTAGATCACTAACCTCTGACTACCATTTAATCACTCCTTTCAATCAATTCACATGTTTATTTATGAGAATTGCTATACTTGTTAAGTGTTGAATTAAAAGGATTGGAGGGGAGGAAGACTCTATTAGGAAACACCCAGAAAGTAGTTCTACCTGAAACGTTTATGAACATCTATTGCAAACACTCTTAAAATCTGGTAAATTGCACTTTAATTATTTTGTAAATGTACTGAAATTAAAAAGCATTTGGAAAGCAGTCATCTAGAGTTGAGGAGGTACAAATTAATCACATGGTTACATTGAATATTCAAAAATTCAGGAATCCTTAAAGGAGCAATAATAATTTTCAAGCAGCATTATAACTTCTTGGCACATGCTCAGGGCTGCTTGCGGCATATTTTCACACTGTGGAAATGTTTACTCTACCTACAGCCTATTTTCCCCAATAGAAACACAATGAAAATTCAAACACAATAAATCATTCCCCTTTGTAGAGAATTCATATGCCACAAGTGCTTTGATTCACTCTGCTTCAGGGGTAGAATTTATAAATTGAAGAACTTTTAAATTCTTTTGAACATAGCACTCTGGAAATGAGAAAAGCCAAGCCACTTGAATTCTGGTATCTTATTTGTGTGTCACTCTGTATTACCAATGGCAGTGAGTCACTGGCATTATCTATAGGGCCCCCAAATGTGATGTATGTGGCAGAGTTACGTCATCTCTCCAGGTGCAGAAGGGCCGCAGATAGATTCATGTTTGTAACTTATAACAGATCACAGGGATGTCCCTGACTACCACCCTATTTTGAAAAATGAGAAAATGAATCTGAAAGAAGTCAATTAATTCTGGTTTTCCGATAGTAAAATCAAGAAGAAAAGAAAGCTTTCCTGACTCCAAGACCAATTTCCATTCCTCCCTACCATTCTACAGAATTTATGAAGACTACTTCTTATCTTAGGTTATAATTATAGGCCAGCGCTGGGGTCTATCCACTTATTTGTCACCTTCAATGAATGAATCACTTATGAAGTATGGCAGAATAAGCCACCCTAAAAGCTGCCACTTTGATTTAAAGAATACTTGGAGATAAAGGCAGCAGGTGCAAGAGGAACATTGTAGACTTTCCTTTTTATTTCTCAAAATAGGTGATTAAAAACTCTCAAGGGGAAGATGCTCCTTGTAGTAGGAGAAAAGAAACATTCTTTGATGAGGAGTCATAGCTCAGAGAATTTCACATAAAGAGGATTTGCTAAAATGGCTTGAGTCTCTTTATGTCAAATTCAGCTGCGTTTTTACAACTATTATTCTTTGTTCAATTCAGTATATAAGTGATTGACTCTGCTTCTTTAAGTATTTATTTCTTGACGAGGGCTTCTGGTGTCACATAAAACATTGAATTTGTTTGTTCTTTCCTCCTTTTAATTTGTCTCATGTCAATTTAATCTTCAGGCCCAGCCAGGACCTTAGGAAGGGAGATAGAGTTTTGAATCCCCTATGCTTACATATATTTACTTTACTTGTGTTTCATTTTCTACTTTTCTTGAATTGTTGAATCCGATAAACATTTGCCTTTTTAAAAATGGTTACACAGGATCTTTTATTTTCTCTTTTATTGTCTTTAGCTCTTCAGTAAATAGGTTCCGGTAAATAGGGAGAGTTGGTCAAACATTATTAAGAGCTCTGTTTTGAAAATGTGTCACTCTTAAGATGTTAAAGCATTCATGGAACATTTTGTGCTCTGCTTAACAACTTACTCCTTTCTCATGTACTGTGGTTGCTATCATCAAACTTTTGAATCACATTTATGTTAAATAGGGATGCAGCAAAAAGTTACAGCACCATAAATGAATTTGCAGAATCATAGAACTGCCAGGTAAGAAATGTTACTTGCACTGCACATACTTCACACCTAGAGATCTTCATGAAGAAAAATTATCCCGTAAACAAGCCTGCCAACTGATCTTTCTTTATCATCACTTCTTTTTCCCCTCCAGAGCAACAGCTCTCAATTGAAGTAAAATGTATAAAATTTCCCCTTTACAGGTCTTATTTTTGGTGTCAAATCAAAGAACTTTTGCCTAGCCCTAGATCTCAAAGATTCCCTCCTACCAACATTGGATACCTTATAGTTTTTAGCCGTGATCTATTTTGAGTTTATTTTTATATAAGGGGTAAGGAGTAGGAGAAAAGAAACATTCTTTGATGAGGAGTCATAGCTCAGAGAATTTCGCATAAAGAGGATTTGCTAAAATGGTTTGAGTCTCTTTATGTCAAATTCAGCTGCGTTTTTACAACTATTATTCTTTGTTCAATTCAGTATATAAGTGATTGACTCTCTAGGTCAAAGTTTGTTTTCTATTCTTTCTAAATTACATATAAAAATGCCAAAGATTTTTCTGTTTGAATTTGTACACCACAATATTTCATTTTTTGATTATTAATACTAAGAATATATCTTAAAATAATTTGGATGTTCAACATAAGCTTCATGTGATATGTTAAAAAAATTAGTTTTACCTCAGTCTTTTAATTCCTATATCTTTTGTGTTTTCCTATTGCATGAGCTAGAGTCTTCTGTAGAATACACAATAGGAGCAGAAATAGCAGGTCTCTTAGTTTTTATCCTGACTTTAAAAGTGATTCTCAAATTGTATTACTAATAATAATGCAGGGTTTTAGGTAAAGAAATTTTCTTTTACATGTTCTTAAGAATATGTTAGTAACTCTTTTTTGGATTTTATTGAAAGCACATTCTCTATACTTTGAAAAGATTGTCTATCTCTTTAATCTGTTGAGAGGATTTTCCATGTTGATTCATCCTTGCCAATCAAGAAAAAAATCTCAATTATTACTTTATATTTTAACTTTATATTTTATAGTTCATTCCTGAGTGATATGTTTTTTTTTTCCCCTTAGGATACTGTCAAAACTTAGTTGATTAAGGTCTTAGTTATAAATGCTTCTAAATGTCGTGTAAGAAAATATCTTTCTTGGCCTAAACTCATACAAGTATAAAACTGAGTATATAATTTTATGTAACTACTACTTTCATTCTTTAAGTTTATTGAAGATGTATCTTTTTTATTATCTGTCATCTATTGCTGAAAATGAGAGATTGGCAGTCACAAAAACTCAATTCTTCTTACTCTGAAGTTAATTTTTTTTTCTGGTAGCTATTAAGATTCTATTTCTTAAATTCCTAACTGGTCTTTTTATATATTTACCTGATAATTTTACCTGTTATTGTTTGCTTAATATTTTCCTATTCTCTCTCTCACACATACGCATAAATATATATATTTATTTTGATAGAAAGTCTCACTCAGTCTCCTGGCTTAAGAGAGCCATGGCATCAGCCAAACTCACAACAACCTCAAACTCCTGGGTTTAAGCAATCTTCCTGCCTCAGCCTTCTAAATAGCTGAGACTACAGGCACCCACCACAGTGCCTGGGTAATTTTTCTATTTTTAGTAGAGATGGAGTTTCACTTTTGCTCAGGCTTGCCTTGAACTCCTGAGCCTAAGGGATCCTCCTGCCTTGGCCTCCCAGAGTGCTGGGAATATAGGTGTGAGTTACCTTGTTGGCTTTATTCTTATATTTTCAATGTGAAAAAAAATTCATTTTGAGCACACGAGACATGCTTATTTTGAAGTCACTCTCAAATTCTCAATGGCTAGATATAAATAAAATATTTAAACTCCTATAATTAAGCTTTTTATTTTTTAGTGAATGATACTGTCCTCTCTTTTGAGAGTTATGCCTATTAGAGCATAAAATTTGAGCGTATACTAATCCTGTGATTTATTTTTCATGACAATATTCCATTGCAACCTTACTTAAATTGATAGACGCCATCTATAGCATATCCACAGCCAATATCATATTGAATGAAGTAAAACTTAAAGCATTTCCACTCACAACTAGAACTAGACAAGGTTGTCCATTGTCACCACTGCTTTTCAACATAGTGCTGAAAGTCCTAGTCATTGCAATCAAGCAAGAGAAGGAGATCAAGGGTATTCAAATGTGGATTTATGAAGTCAAACTCTCCCTCTTTGTAGATGACATGCTCTTATACCAGGAAAACCACAGGGACTCAAGTACAAAGTTCTTAGAAGTGATTAAGGAATATAGGAACATCTGGGGATACAAAACCAATGTCCTCAAACCAGTAGTCTTTATATATGCCAATAACAGTCAAGCTGAGAATAAAATCAAAGACTCTATTCTTTTTACAGACTCTATTCCTTTTATCTCTATTCCAAAGAAGATGAAATACCTGGGGATATATCTAACAAAGGATGGGAACGATCTCTATAAAGAGATATTAAAAGAGAAAAGAAATAGCAGAAGACATTAACAAATGGAAGAACATATTACACTTGTGGCTGGGAAGAATCAATATTGTTAAAATGTCCATACTATCCAAAGCAATTTACAGATTTAATGAAATCCCCATCAAAGCACCAATGTCATACTTTGAAGAAAAAGAAAAAGTAGTACTTCATTTAATTTATAACCAGAAAAAAAAAAAAAAAAAAAAACGATTAGCCAGTACAATTCTGAGAGATAAAAACAAATCTGGAAGTATCATATTGCCAGACTTTAGGTTATACTACAAGTCTATAGTGGTCAAAACAGCACGGTACTGGCATAAAAATAAAGACACAGATCTATAGAATAGAATAGAGAGGAACCCAGGCACTTATCACCATTTGATCTTTGATAAACCTAAGAAAAGCATGCACTGGGGAAAATAATCCCTATTTATTAAATGGTGCTGGGAGAACTGGTTAACCACACATAGAAATATGAAACTGGACCCATACCTCTGACATTGACAAAAATCAATTTTTGCTGGATAAAAGATTTAAATTTAAGACATGAAACAGTAAAAATTCTATAGAAGAGTGTGGGGAAAACACTTGAAAATATTGGCCTAGAAACAATTTTATGAGAAAGACTCCTCCCCCTAGCAATTGCAGCAACATCAAAAATAAATAAACTGGATTTGAAAAAGTTAAAAAGCTTCTGCATAGCTAAGGGCACCACAACCAAAGCAAACAGCCTTCAGAATAGAAGATTTTTGCACGTTACAAATCTGATGAAGGCCTGTTAGCTAGAATCTACAGAAAACTCAAATTAAACAACAAGAGCAAAAGATCCCATTAATAAGTGGGCAAGAGACTTGAACAAAGATTTGTCTGAAGATGACAGATGAATGGCTAAAAAATACATGGAAAAATGCTGTTTTTAATCATCAGAGAAATGCAAATCAAAACCGCTATGAGAGATCACCTAACTCCAGTAAGAGTAGCGTGTATCACAAAGGCCCAAAACACCAGATGTTGGATGTGAAGAGAGGGGGATACTTGTACAGTGCTGCTGAGATTGAAAACTAATATAATACAACCTTTATGGAAAGAAGTATGGAGAAGTATTAAAAATTAAAGGTCGACCTTCCATTTGATTTGCAATTCCATTATTAGGTATCTACCTAGAAGAACAAAAATCATTTTGCCACAAGGAAATTTGCACCAGAATGTTAATTTCAGCCCAATTCATAATTGCCAGATTGTGGAAGCAACCCAAATACCCACCAACCAATGAATCGATTAACAAATTGGGACATCATATACCATGGAGTAGTATACAGTCATAAGAAAAGATGAGGATTTTGCATTTTTGTGTTTACCTGAATGGAGTTAAAACACATTATTCTTAGTAAAGTATCTCAAGAATGGAAAAAAATCTAATGTACTCAGTACTAGTATGAAACCAATATATAAACAACTACATGCCCACATGAACAATAAAACACAAATACAGTCTAGCAAGGGAGAGGAGAGAGGAGGAGAGGGAGGGTGATTGGCAGAAGGAGGGAAGGCAATTGGTGGAATCTCAGTTAATGTGCTCAATGTGAGGGTGTTCAGCCCATCCTGTGGGTGAAGAGTTCTACTACAACCTGAACTTTACCTTGGAAGTGAGAATAATATAACCAAAAAATCTGTACCCTCATATTAATTTGAAATAAAAAAATAATATTCCATTGTAGGATCTTTTGAAATGTCTTAATATCATCTAAATTTTAAATTGCATAAAATATTTGAACCAAGAGATAAATAAATACTGCATTTTTTGATCATTAAGATGGCAATAGAAGCATCAGAAATTCAGTAGATGATATGAGGAAGTAGGCTTTCTGTCCATACTGTTCAAACTTGCAATGAATGTTCCTTTAGTTGAATACTAATGTTCCAATGGGCAACTTCACTGTGTGTAGACAGGGCTTCTAGTTAGAATGCTACACTTATGAAAAAAATTCAAGAGGCAATATGGAAGTGGGTTTGAGAGCTACTCAACAATATTGAACATGTGTCAAAATATGAGGAAAGAATATGGTAGACCTGTGGTAGTCCTTTAATCATGGATTTTTCCCTCTGAAAACTGTGGAACAACTAACAGAGTGCCAAGAAAATTCCCAGAAATTCTAAACATTAAGTTTAAGAAAAGGAATAGAATGTGTAAAATTATGAAAGTTGGGGACACCGGATTAAAGTTATTTCCCTAAAATTAATGTTCACCCAGATTCTGTGAAAGTGACTTTATTTAGAAATAGAGTCTTTGAAGATATAATATAGTTAAGATGAGGTCATATTGGTGGTGTGATCCCTACTCCAAAGAATGAATTCCTAATAAAAATAGGGAAACTCAGACACAGAAACAAAGATCTGACAATTAAGTTAGCAAACTTATCCTAGAAAAAGTGGTATATACTTCATTGCTGGATATCACTATGGTCATCTTCAAAATAATCCCCTAGGGAAGGTATGTTCTAATGTCAGTGACTAATCCATCATTCAAAGCAATTTTGGAACTTTTTTCTGGAAGGCCAGGAGAACTGTCATTGTATTATCCTTAATGTCCTGTCATAAAAATATCTTCCCTTCAATATTTCCTTTATCTTCAGGTGAAGAAGAAAGTCATTTGGAGCCAGATCGGATGAGCAGAAGGATGTTCCAATAAAGGTATTTGTTTACTGCCTAAAAACTCCCTCATTTAGTGCCCTGTGAGCTGGTGCATTGTGATGATGCAAGAGCCATGAATTGTTGATGAAAAGCTCAGGTCGTTTTCATCTAACTTTTCGATGCAGCCTTTCAGCACTGCCAAATAGTAAACCTGATTAACTTGTCTGGTACAAATTCATAATGAACAACCCGCCTGACAACAAAAAAGGTTGGTAACACAGTTCTGAGTCTTGATTTGGGCTGATGGACCTTTTTTGGTCATGGAGAATTGGCTGACTTCTATTTTCTGCTTTGTTTCAGGATTGTATTGGTACAGTCATGTGTCATCACCAGTGATAACATAGCCCAAACATCATCTTGCCTCTCCAAAAGGTCTTAGCAAACTTCAACTCTGCTTTGCTTCTGTTCATCAGTGACCTTCTTTGGGACCATTTTTGCACACAGCTTTCTCATGCCAAGATTTTCAGTTAAGATTCTCCTGTTTCTCTTTATCAGTGCTTGCTTGGTTTGATATGCTTCTCACAGTCAGCCTATGATTTTAATGCATAATTCAACAAATTTTCTCAATGTTTCCATCAGTTCTACTTCTTTCTGGTTGCTCTCTGACCTGTCTTCATCACTGATATTATCTTTCCTTTTCAGAGCAATGTATAAACCATTTGTATACTGCCATTTTCTTCATGGCATTATTCCCATAAGCTTCAATTAACATATCTCTGATTTTGCTTTCACTCTTGCCAAGTTAACAAAATATTTAATGTTTGTTCATTGCTCTCATCCAACTTCCAACGTTTTTGTTATGGCACACAAAACATGCAACATTAATGAATACCATTCAGTAAAACACTGTCATGTGTCAACATGAACACAGTTGTGAGACATTGATATACTGGGTTATGAAACCTTACTGAGTTGTTTATACAGTCCTACCAACATACGCACACAGTGGCAAAAAAATCAAAACTGGTGGACTTCAAGATCTCAAAGCTTCAGAAGTTGTGTAGTAGAGATCAATGCAATACAATTTGGAATGCATATATAAGCCTTCATGTTTATGGTCAATTGATTCTTTAACAAGGAGTCCAATACAATTCACAGTGGAAAAAAGAGACTTTCCAATAAAGAGTTCTGGATCATTTGGATAATACACAAGCAAAGGAATAAATATGGAAATCTACATTACACCATACACAAATATGAACTCAAATGAATAATACAATTAAATGTAAGAGCAAAAACTATAAAACTACTAGAAGAAAACATGGAAATTTATGTTTGTATTTTTTGATTAGGCAAATATTTCTTAGAAATGCCTCAAAAGCACATATGATAAAAAGGCTTTTTGAAAGCTTAGTTTGACTTTTTCAAAACTAAAATTTTTCCTGCTTCAAAGTACATCCTGAAGAAACTAAAAAGACAATACAACAACTAGAACATATTTGCAAGTCATTTATTTAATAAGAGAATTGTATACATACATACATACATATATACATACATATACATATATATGTATATAACTCTTACAATCTAATCCTAAAAAACTTACCCAATTAAAAAATAGACAAAGAAATATTTTTTAAAAAATAGGTAAAGAATAAAAATAGATATTTCTCCAGAAAAGATATATAAATCACTTAAGTACTTGAAAAAAACCTCAACATCATTAGTCATTAAGAAAATGCAAATCAAAACTACAATGAGATACCACTTCATAACCACTAAAATGGCTACAATAATGAAAGAAAACTCAGAGACAACAAGTGTTGTCAGGAATATTGAGAAATTAAAACCATCACTGTTAGTGGGAATGTAAAATGGTGCTGTCATTTCAAAAAACAGCTTGGCAGTTCCTTAAAATGTTAAACATAGAGCTACCATATGATAGCAAGGTAAGAAAAAACAAATGCCCATGAAAAATCTTATGAATGCATGTTCATAATAACCCACAGGGAACAGGCATCATGGCTTATGCCTATACCCCAGCACTTTCATTGGCCAAGGTATAAGGAGTGCTTGAGACCAGAAGTTCAATACCAACCTGGGCATCAAAGCAAAGACCCCATCTCTACAAAAAAAAAAAAAAATTAGCCAAAGTCAATGTTGCATGCCTGTAGCCCTAGCTACTCAGGAGGTTGAGGCAGAAGGATCACTTGAGCCCAGGAGTTTGAGACTATGATCATGCTACTGTACTCCAGCTTTGGTGACAGAGCAAGACTCTGTTTCAAGTAAAATAAAATAACCAAAAAGTAGAAGCCACTCAAATCTTCATCAATTGACTAATGTAATAGAGGAACAAATTATGGTCTCTCTGTCTTCTGCCTTGAAAATAAATAAAGTGTTAATGCATGTTACAACATGGAATGACAGTGAAAACATCATGCAAAGTAAAAGAAGCCAGTGCCCAAAGACAATGTATTGCAGATATTATTTATAGGAAATGTCCAGAACAGTAAATCTATAGAGATAAAAAATAGATTATTGGCTGTCCAGATGGGGACGCACGTGAGAGGGGAACAGGGAGTGACTGTTCACAAGAATCGGGTTTCTTTCTGTGGTATTGGTATTTTCTAAAATCAAATTTCATAAGAGTTACAGAACTCTTGAAATACATTTTTTAAAAGCCCCATTGAATTGCCAAATTTACTTTGGTACACTTTAAGGTATATAAATTCCATCTCAATTAACCCATCACAATAACAAAATAAATAGTGCAATGATGAAATTTTAAATATTGATATTGGAAAGACACACAATATTCTGGGGAAAAGGGTTACTTGGAACATCAAGATATATTGTAATGAAATTATTTGACTTTCAAGGTAAAGAAAGAATCCTTTGAGCCCATCGCACGAAATATCAACTGATTTACAATGGATTAAAAATAGGGTTGTCATCAGCCTTATAGTATGTATAGCAACATTCAATGCTACATATTAAAAAAGCAAAGCAGCATTGACAAGGTACTCAGAATAGTTTCCATCTGTTGTTTTGAAAATTTATTAGCCCTCCTGGATACACTTTCATAAAAATATGACGTTCTGAGTAAATCTCAATGAATTCCAGTTCATTGGAACTGGAACGTTCCTGGAACGTTAAGGTAATATAGACAGAGAATACCTGTGTTTCTAAGAGTAGATACTTTGGCCAAATGGCATCTCACTACTGTTTATGGATATCTCTGGATACTCAGGTGGCTTAATGTGCTTAATACCAAGCTGACAGGATCCAGGTTACCTGCCCAATCTTTCCAACTAAATTTATAATGTAACAAATCCCTCTGTGCTTATTATTGTATTTGATAAATGGATTCTATATACTCTAAGAGATTATAGTAACTTCCCTAAAAATTAAAATGAATGTCTCCTGGGAGCAATCAAAATAAGTGCCTTCTACACTGTAGTTTGAAGGACCATCTTTTTAATTATCATTTACACTTAATTTATTATTCTATCAAAAGTCATGCGTTCTTTAAAACTTGACTCTAAGTTACTCTATGAAATCACCTAACTAAAGAAGTATTTTTTTTCCTACAGAAGCAGAATCACGTTATTTCATCCCAGATATCAAGAGAACTTACAGATTATGTAGTCTAACCACCTCATTGCTCAGGTGAACAAACTTGACTCCCTGGGCAATTGACAAGAATTAAATAATTGTAGAGCTGAAACCAGAGTCTAAATCTTTGCTTGTGCAAATCTCCTTGAACTTCCTGTTAACTTCCTGTCTTCTGTTTGGGTCCATAATCATCAACCACTTATTATTTTATTCATTCCATAAATATTAATTCATTGTTCCAAACATGCAGCTATTCTTTACAATGCAGGAAATGGAAAAGTAAAGCAAACAGGGTCTAAGACCTCAGGGGGCTGCTAAACTCTGATCATGCGTGATTTCTGCAAAGTTTCTTTGACATAGCTTTCCTTTCCTTCTCTTCTTACCTTTCTTCTACCAGATTCCACCTTCTCTAGATATCCAGAGCATTCCTTTTCTCTGTAACCATCACTAAGCTATAAGCCTGAGGTAGACCATCCTGGAAGCCTCTGTGCCCAACACTGGGCTATGCATCCCTCCTCTGTGGTCCCTTATCACTGTTTGCATATCTTAATCACAGCACAACCACCTGAACAGACATTTATCTGATTATTTGTCACTACTTCCTCTTAAACTGTGACTTCCTTGAGGGCAGAGACTACTGTCCTTCTTTGTTCCCGTATCTCTAGTATCCGGAAGAAAATGAGTGCGGACTTAATATTTGCTATTGACTAACTTGAAATGTTTGTGCAAATGTGAGATCTTCGTAGGCCATTTGCACCTCACTGTGAATGATTTTAAGTAAATGAGTTCTTCCTCTTAAGAGTTATTTGCACTGGGTTAGTTATAACCTAATCACTAGTAAGTAATATCAAAAATATCCAATTCATTTCTAGGACTATTTGCTTCTCCACACTGATGTCATGCAATTTCTCAGCAAAAAACATGTCTATGGAAAAACACAACCCTCTCTTCTGTTCATGCAAGGTGAAGATGCTGAGGCTTGAATTTTAACAAAACAGAGACAAGTTCCTTTGGACTTCTAAGAAAATTACTTTGGTTTTCTGTTAAATGACAAATTGATTTAAAAATTGCCACATGATGACTTGCAGCATAAAGCAATGTACAATTTGTAAGTGGGGTGGCTGTCAGAAGCTATCTTTCAGAGTTGAGCTGTTGTCATTTGTGATCGACTGAAGGAGGTCTATGGTCTAGTTTCAGAAACAGAAGGTGATAACAAAACTCTCAGCACAGGCAAAAATCCACACACGCCAGTTTAGTTATTACTCAGGCCAATTTAGAATTCTTTCTTAGCTGGAATCTGAAATGGCAGAGTCAATAAATTCATTCAGACCTAAACTTTTATCCTTTCACTGGGTCATGCTCTCTAATTGAACACTACTTACGCTCTGTATTGGGAATGTGAAAACACTCCAGGATGTCTTTGCATTAAAGGGAGCTACAGGGGCTGTACTGCATAATTGCCTTTGAATTGTATCACATATAACTCCACGGGAGACAATAAAATGTGGCTACTATCTACTAAATACTATGAAAAACAATGTCAACACTTCATCTGATATGATTTGAAGCAAAAGTATATATATATATATATATAAATATATATACATTACATTGTTTTGTCACAAAAAAGTCATCATTTTCTCAAACAAATCAGTAGCTATTTTAAAATACTACATCATTTCTTCACTTATCTCAATCACTAAGGATTAACTGTTGTTCAAATTATTAGCAGGAATAGTTCCCTGATATTTTTTTTGGACTTAACCTGAGTACCATTCAGAGTAATTATAAAGCAGAGGACTAGCCTTTGAAAGTTCTTCATGTTCCAACTTTCTTTCAAGAACTGCAACTGGGAGGCCCAGGCGGGTGGATTGCCTGAGTTCACAGGTTTGAGACCAGTGCAAGCCAGAAAGAGACCTCATCTCTAAGAACAGCCAGGTGTTGTGGTAGGCACCTGTAGTCCCAGCTACTTGTTAGGCTGAGGCAAGAGAATCACTTGAACCCGAGAGTTTGAGGTTGCTGAGAACAACTCTACTGAGGGTGACAAAGTAAGACGCTCCTTCAGAAAAAGAAAAAAGTCCTATCTGAGTCCATCTGGCAACTATGGAGTCTATAAACATTATAATGACCCATTCTCTTTTAGTACCACAAAGAGAGTTATGGAAAAGAAGAATAAATACAAGATGCAATTAAAGCAAATCTACTCTGATTATTTACCAACATTTATTTTAATCTGGAATGGAATTCAGCATTATAGAGACTAGGATTAAATTCATTTTCTTTCATATATTAGTTGTATTACTTACCTAAAAAAGTCTTAATTTACACATTTAATTACACATTTAAAATTTGCATCTTAAATTAATCTAAAACATTTTAAATGAATGCTTTTCACACATTACTAACTCAATGAATTTATATCCCTTATCCTTAAATTCATTCTTAGTTATCAAGAAATAGTCTATAATGTCATAGTACAAAGATAAGCTAGATATATCTATTGGGAACAGCAGTCTTTCCTGAGGCTTTAAAGTTCTACTTAAGCTATACCATCAGGCAACCATGAAGATAAATTGCAAATAAATTTATTTGCCATCTCTATTCTAACTACAGATTTTTGTACTCTGGGAGATATTAAAGAGTTTGAAACCTGAGTGGCACCTGAGGCTCACTGGGTAGGGCACCGGCTCAATATACTGAGGGTGGTAGGTTTGAACCTGGCCCTGGCCAAATTGCAACAAAAAATAGCTGGGTGTTGTGGTGGGGGCCTATAGTCCCAGCTACTCAGGAGGCTGAGGCAAGAGAATCACCTAAGCCCAGGAGAGGGAGGATGCTGTGAGCTGTGATGCTCTGAGCTGTGATGCCAAGGTATTCTACTGAGGGTGATAAAGTGAGATTTTTTTTTTTAAGAGAAAGAGTTTGAAACACAGTATCTGTTATAAAAAAGCTGAACTAGTTGGTTAGAAAAATAACAAACATAAAAATTAATGAATAGTATACAGTTGAATACCAGTTCTTTCCCTAATTTACAAGTCTGTACATCCAAATGAAGGGATTATATGATCAAGTGAAATATCATGGAAGAGTGGGAAAGGTTGTAAATTCAGAAAGGAGAATTTTTAAAACTCCTACCACTTCCTTTAACTGATTGTTCAAATCTTTACTTTATTCACCACCCACCCTGGACATCAGATTCTCCTTTTTATAAAAGAGGATAAAACTTTTTAATTGTAGCATGCTGTGATTAAGTTTGAAGGAATCAGTAGGAAGTAATCCTTGAGTGTGGGGTGAAGTGGAAACAGGTCAATGAAGCAGGGAGCACTTGAAATGACCTCTGAAAGATGAGCTGAATTAGGGCTAGTGAAAGCAGGTAACGTTGGAGACCCAGATAGAAATCACTTGTGGGCAAGGGCTCTTGATCAGACAATTCCAGACAAGTTTAATAGAACGATGATGCTGCTGATGATGAAGATAATGCAAAATATTTTAGATTATAACAATGCATCACAATGTACCATCTGCCATTCCATTTTGAGCAAATCATCCCTCAGGCAATAGCTGCACTTGCCAGATTTTACACAATGTACAATACAGTTTTGCTCAAATAAAAACCATCTAAAATCGGAATGCCTTTGCCCCAGCAACAACAAAAAGGAGTGTGATGTCTTCATTAATATGCTAATTTGCCCATTTCCTATCAGAGTAAATACAAAGACCCCATGCACAGGTTGACCCAATTAACAGTATACAGTTATTTCTTTCAAACCCTAAAAAGTACATTCCCCAAAACTATTGTGTGAAAAAGAATGAAACCTTCAGGGATTTCAGTCTTTATGAGGAAATAGGTTAAAAGGAATAAACCTGTGAAAGGGCTTAATATTGTTGTCTTTTTTTTTTTTTTGAGACAGAGCCTCAAGCTGTCCCCCTGAATAGAGTGCTGTAGTATCACAGCTCATAACAACCTCCAATTCCTGGACTAAAGCGAGTCTCTTGCCTCCACCTCCCAAGTATCTGGGACTACAGGCGCCCGCCACAACGCCTGGCTATTTTTTGGTTGCAGCCGTCATTGTTGTTTGGCGGGCTCAGGCTGGATTCGAACCGGCCAGCTCAGGTGTACGTGGTTGGCACCTTAGCCTGTTGAGCCACAGGCGCTGAGCCTTAATATTGTTTTCAAACATTAAAATAAAAAGCAATAGTACATTACATAAAGACAACATCAATTACTTGTTAAGCATTTTAAATCCATAGTATGAAAATTTTCACTACTGATTTCTCCCTCCCAAATTCTGATTATGGTGAATGTCTCAAGATTTCCCTTCTCTAAAATTTAATTTCTTACACATGTACACTATATTGTATATTAAGTGCATATTTAAAAAATGCTTTTTTTTTCACCTGGTCCTTTTTCTAATGTCTCCAACCATTACAGTTGGAGGGTTGCACAGTTATTAGGGTTGTTAGATTTAGCAAACAAAAATATAGAGGGTCAAATTAAATTAAAATTTCAAATAAACAACAAAATATTTTAGCATAAGTACACCATGTAATATATAGGACATATATCTATAGTCACTCAAATAATAGTGTTGCAGGAAGACAAGGCCCAACGGAGAGAAAGAGCACCCAAACACAATGTTTATAAGAGGAAGGGCTTTATTCACCAGCTGGGAGCTTACGGCATAGAAGAATTCCAAGTGGCCGCGCTCCCCATCTAGCTTGGTCTTTCCCTTTTATTGACAGTCAAGAAGTTCCACCCCACAGGTACCCTTCTCATTGGCCAGTTTGAATCAAGCGGGAGATGCTAGTCCAGCCCTCACAGAACTACAGGATTTCACAGAACTTGGAAATTTCCAAGTTCCAGGAAGTTACAAATTCCTAAGGAGGACCCTGCAAGTGTA
>CAUYON010117294.1:0-12226 GCA_963573935.1 Arctocebus calabarensis
TATCCTTCATGGCATTTCCTTGATCACTATATAAAGACATTAATACTCTACCTTTAATAAGTTTCGCCAGTACCCTGCTAAGATGCACCGTAGGTGTGTTCCCACTAATTGCCCTCCCTCTACCCATCCTTCCCCCACCCCTCTGGTGTATTTGTTTGAGGTGACTCTGGGTTAAGGATAAAGTTCAGACCTATTGGTCTAATGGGATATGGTCTGGGAAATTTTTGAATAGTGAACAAAAAACCGGGGTCTCGCCCATATACATATAGTCTGATTCCCCAAGTTAAACCCATTTGCCAGTCTATGCGTTCCCAGTGTTTTATAGCTAATCTAATGGGGTTACAATGACAATTTAAAGTACAGGAGGCTGTACTGTACAGCCTGCGGAATTCTATTTGTGGGTCTTTAGCTGGCTTCCAGGATGTTACAGTTTCACAGCCCCAGTTTTTACAGTAGTAATCCCCTGCGTCCCCACAACCTTCTCCACCTATTGTAATTGCAGGGCATAGGTAAAAGCCAGTATTTCTGAGTTCCCGGGCATCTTGCCAGCTTGTGCAGCCCCAAATTGTATCCCCTTTCCCCTTGTACCTTTCACATGTGGTTCCAGTCCAACTGTAGCCAAACAAGGTGCAGAGGTCAAAGAGGAAAACTGGTTGACCATATTCCACGGACATATTGCCGTTTTCGTCGTATGAAAGTTTCCAAAAGTCAGCATCTGACACTCTGGCTACTTCGGTGCCATCCTCGGTTCTGGAGAGGACCCAGTCGTAAGAGACTGGTTGGTGTGGGTTGTGTCTGCCATCTCCTTTGGTGAGGCTCTGTCTCAAAAAAAAAAAATATTTTACTTATAAGTGAGGATGCAATATCCTAAACAACTTTTCTTGCTGTTTTTTAGGGGTTCATTATATATTTCATATATTAACCCATTTTTATGGGTTGGTTATTTTTATGTGTGGTTTACAAATATTTTCTCCCATTCTATAAGTTGCCTTTTCATTTTTGTTGAATTGTTTCCTTTGCTGTGCAGAAGCTTTTTAGTTTTATATAATCCCACGTATTTATTTTTGCATTTGTTTCTTGTGTTTTTGGTTTCATATACAAAAAATCATTACCAAGACCAAGGTCAAGAGCTTTTGCTTTATATTTCTTTTTTTTTTTTTTTTTTTTTTAAGTTTTCTTTTTTTGGCCGGGGCTGGGTTTGAACCTGCCACCTCCAGCATATGGGGCTAGTGCCCTACTCCTTGAGCCACAGATGCTGCCCATTCTTTATATTTCTTATAGGGGCTTTACTATTTCAAGTCTTACAATTAAGTCTTAAATCCATTTTGAGTTGATTGTGTATGGTATAAGTGATCGGCCCAATTTCATTATTTTTCATGGGGATATCCAGTTTTCTTAGCACCATTTATTGATGAGACTATTCTTTCACCAGTTGATTGTATATATGTGGGTTTATTTGGGGGCTCACACAATGCTTCTTAAAACTTTGCTTAGATGTGACATAAACTATTACTACTTTCATTATCTTGGTTAAGGCTTTGTCACATAGCCAAGGCTAAAGTCAATGAGATTGGAAGGTAAACTAGGATTTAAGGATGTAAGGAAGATCTCATGGCCATGAGTAGAGCTGAGTAAGCTGATTGGAGGATGGATTAGTGAACAATTCAAAATAATGATGCAATTGCCATAGCCATGCCCATTAGGGCCTTAGAGTCCTTTGCTTCCATTTCTTTTGGGAGAATTTTTATGACTCAGGCTTTAAAGTAGTAAATATAAGTTAATCCACATGCCATTGACCATAATCAGTTATACCGTATCTAACTGCAAGGGGTGAGGGGTGGGAAATGCCATCTATTTGTATGCCCAGGAAGAAGAGAAAATGTATTTAGTTAGCATCTATCTAGTCCCTGCTACATGGGTTACCATATAAACAGGAAAGTCAAAAAGTCTATCAAGCAACCAGGAGGGCAAGGGCATTACCTTTGCTCATTAATCAACTATTTATTGAGTGCCTACTCTGTGCTACGTATAGTAGAGGATGCTGTGGATACAGAGATGAATAAATCCTTGGGAGTTCCAATTTTTCTGAGTGCTAATTATTGGTATGTAACATTCTATGCTAGTTTTTAGGAATATAAAAATGGAAAAAGCAAGGATCAGAGAGTCTTATGGAAATAATAATATAACAAATAATTGTTAAAAACATATAAAATCAAGGAATTATACTGAGTGAAAAAGCCAATCCCAATAGGTTACATGTCATATGATTCCATTTATATAACAGTCTTGACATGACAAAATCATAGAGCTGTCAAACAGGTAAGTGGTTCCTAGGAGTTAAGGAAAGGGTGTGGCTGTAAAAGGATGACATGAGATTCTTGAATTGATGGAAAATTTCTCTCTATTTTTTGAGACTTTGGAAAAAAAAATAAGAAGTTAATTGATGACTCTATACTGAACCTCAGAGTCAAAGCATTCTATAATAGACATACTCTTATCTGACAATGTGAATATTACTTTCTTTGCATTATTATTATTATTATTGCTTAATATTTTGATGCAACAATCGTCTGATTTCTTTTCTGAATGTATTTATCTTCATTTGTTCCTTACAAGGTTTTTGTTTCTAGTCCTTATCTTAAACATTGTTATTGTTATTAAATGTTAAGCCTTTTTAATTCTGTGAAGGCAAAAAGTGGAAACCTAATAAACATATGTATATGTAAAAAAAAAAATTAAAGAAAAAAGGAAAGAAAATTTCTGCATCTTATCTGTATCAATGTCAGTATCCTGGTTGTGATATTGTACTATACTGTAGTTTTGCAAGATGGGTAAAGAGTACATGGGATCTTTCTGTATTAGTTTTCACAACTACATGAGTATTTAGTTATTTCAAAAGTTTATTTAAGAAAATAAAAATTTGTAAAATATGTAATTTTTTTTTTTTTTTTTCTTAGACAGTCACACTTGGTTACCCTTGGTAGAGTGTCATGGAGTCACAGCTCACAGCAACCTCAAACTCTTGGGCTCAAGTGATTCTCTTGCCTCAGCCTCCCAAGTAGCTGGGACTACATTGCCCGCCACAATGCCTGCCTGCTTTTTTAGAGACAGGGTCTCACTCTGGCTCAGGCTGGTCTCAAACCTGGGAACTCAGGCAATCCACCCACCTCAGCCTCTCAAGTGCTGGGATTACAGATGCAAGCCACCGTGCCCTGCTAAAATACATAAATTTATGGGGCTCAGCATTGACAGTTGATTGAATAGATCTGGTTATCCTGAAAATCTGTACTTTTAAGTTTTTCAGATGGTAGTCATGTTTAGCTAGGTCGGGAATCAGGGAGAATATAGCGGTAGAGCCAGATGTATTACTTTATTTTTTTACTTCTCTTGTTTATGTATTGGGATGGGTATATAAGGATAATCAAGAGCTTCAGATAGTGAGTGTCAAACCAAATCCTTCCTTGATTAAGAAATGACTTTATACATATATCAGACTAGTAGTATTTTTTTCTTTAGGTCAAACAGCCCTTTAAGAATTTGATGATAACCAGCCAGGTACAGAGGCACGTGTCTGTAATCCCAGCTATTTGGAAGGCTAAAGCAAGAGGACCGCTTGAGCCCAGGAATCTGAGACTCCATCTCAAAAAAAAAAAAAAAAAAAAAGAATTTGTGGAAACCTAAAATCTACTCCTCCACAAAATGCACATACACAAAAAATACATACAATTTCAGAAGTGGCACTGATACCCTGAACTTTCTTGATAGTTTAACCTGAGGCTGTGGACATTAGGTTAAACCTGTCTTGACTGAATTTCCTTCTTCCTCTCTTCCATCTGTTCATTTATTTATTCAAATTTATTAAGGTGTTTTTTTAACTGTACCTCTAAATTTATGAAATAATGTACTTTAGAACGTGTATACTTCATCCTTTCCTCTCATCTCCCCTTCTTCTTTTGGGAGAGAATTTCTATGGCCGTAGATGCTCTCCAGCTTTCTACAAAGGTAAAAGACTCCACTTTAATTAGTTTTAGAAACTCCTACATCTGTGTTCCAGAGACAACATATCACAAACTAGCAGTGTTTTTGAACTGTTTACTTAGGATCAGCAAACTTGTGAATTTACTGTGTCTGCTTAGTTATAGATTAGTGATTGATATTGTTTTAAGACACATGTTTTACTTTTCTACTGATGTTGAGAAAAACTTTTTAAAAATAAATATGACATATACTCATCATTTGTTTTCTTCTTGGATAGCTTTCAGTGGACACCCTACAGTTTCTACTCTTCTTATACATTCAGCAGCTAAATAAGGTCTCCTTGAGGACATCTCTGATTGGAGAAGAATGGCCTAGTCCCAGAAAGAGGTCTCAGTCTTCTCACCTGACTGAAAAGTCCAGTTGTCATAGTAAGGTACTATTTACATCTTAGTCTCTTTCTCTAAAATGGACAGTTTGTGAGGGAGTGGGTCACCTTCATTAAAAATTATGTTGGGATTTGTTACATAAGCCAGAGATTTGATGGCTTGTTTTATTTCTTACTTTTTACTTTCTTTTAAATTATAAAACAAAATCAATGTGTATAGCCCTAATCAAAATAGATCAGTGATTTTGATATGCTACTTTGACTATGTAAAAATCACTTACATGATTTTTAGACAGATAGTCCCTATACATTACACACACATATTAGCATTCCCATTTTTGCAAATTATTTATGAATTTGAGTCTATTTGTTTGACTAACATAGGATGTTTGCAAAATCTGTTGAAATCCAAAAAAACTTCTATAAAAATATCTACTTATGTTGTTTAATCATGCTTCAGTAGCTATACACATATGATGTGACAACCTAGAAGTTAAATTTAACTGCCCTCCCACTGTGAGTTTTAGAAAATGCCTTATCGTTTTTTGTTTCTATTTTTGCAAAGAAACCCAAAATGTTTTTACCTGCTTTTGTGGAAGTATTTTGAAAATTTTAAAATGTAGACCTCATATTAATGTGACATGCAGGCTCTTTAAAAGTGTCCTAAAGTTCGGCCAATGCAGTGACTCACTCCTATAATCCTAGCACTCTGGGAGGCCAAGGCATGAGAATCCCTTGAGCTCAGGAGTTTTGAAAACAGCCTAAGAAAGAGGGGAGGCCCCACCTCTACTAAAAATAGAAAAAATTAGCTGGGCTTCGTGGTGGCATGTGCAGTTCCAGCTACTCAGGAGGCTGAGGCAGGAGGGTCACTTGAGTTTAGGAGTTTGAGGTCAGTATAAGCTAGGCTGATGCCATAGCACTGTAGCCTTGGGCAACAGAGTAAGACTGTCTCAAAAAAATAATGTTCTTAGGCTAAAAAAAAAAAATCCCTGTTGTTTCTGCTTCTGATTCTCCCTTTTCACCTTTTTTTCAAAAACTTTCTGTTGCACCGGTTAGAAAGCTGTGGCATCAGCCTAGCTCCCAGCAACCTCAAACTCCTGGGTTCAATGATCCTCCTACCTCAATCTCCCAAGTAGCTGAGACTAAAGGTGCCTGCCATAATGCCCAGCTATTTTTCTATTTTTAGTAGAGATAGGAACTTACTCTTGCTCAGGCTGGTCTCAAACTTCCAAGTTCAAGCAGTCCTCCTACTTCACCCTCCCACAGTGCTAGGATTTCAGGCACGAGCCACTTCACCCAGCCTTTCTCCCTTTTTTCCATAAATCTCTCTCTCCCCCTAGTCCTTACATGCAGCTATTCTGCCTGTGGCAGTCTCCTCTTCTCACTTAACATAATTCATTCAAGATAATTCTTTCTATTCCCATGACCTCATAATAGCTCAAAGACTTTCAAGTTGGACTTCATCCTCATATTTATCCCTTCACGTTGCCCAAGCTATACCTGAAATTTAGAATATCCAAGCCCAGGTATATCAGCAGTGTCAGTCATTGCTTGCTCTCTCCACATGTAGTTCCTGCTGAATGGACATTATTAGGGGATGTTTTGAGCCAAAGGAGTCTTCAGTCTTACCTGGCTCTAGCACTTAATAGTCATGTGGTTTTAGGCAAGTCAGTTAACTTCTCCAGGCCTTGGCTTTTCCTCTATAGGTGGAGATAATAATGCCTATATCCTAATGGCTGTGAGAATTCAGTAGTATTAGCGTGGGACTTGTTGCATTATAAGCACCAGGAAATAGTGACTCTGATTTTTTCACAATAGCATGACCTTTCCTAATGAATGGGTCAAATCAGTAGATGATCAGCCAACTCAAAGTTTACTTATTCCCAAAGTTATAATTTCTCTTAAATCTAGTCATTGTAAGATCAATTGCCTCATTTAATACAATATTTAAAATTACTTCTATAATTGGAGAAGGTAAACTTAGAAATCTAGAGCTTCTTTGAATGAATGTCTATGATGGGTACTTTTATGTTTGATCTGAAACTCTTAGCATGTATACTAGCTCTGTGATTTAGGTCAAATTTCTCAATCTTTCTGTAAATCCATTTCCTCATCTCTAAGATAGGTACGATAATGGCATTTACTTTAGAATTACTGTTAGGATTAAGTATATTGAAGTATGCATAACTTTTAATGCTTGGCACATGCTAAGGGTTACTTAGTATTACTTTGAATTAGTTAAGTTCAGGTGGAAAGAGGATCTTATACCTATTACATACACACAAAAAAACTTTTTGTTGTTGTTGTTGTTTGTTTGTTTGTTTGTTTGTTTTTGAGACAGAGTTTTGCTCTGTTGCCCAGGCTGGAGTGCAGTGGACCAAGGATAGACACTTGAAGAGAGCAGCTCACTTGCTGCTATATGTTGGAAACTGCTCTGATGTGAAGTGATGACCTGGGCCAGTCAGTAACCCCAGCAAGAAATTATGAGTTAGGGATGAGTGCTTAAATCAGAAACCCATGTGGCACTGGGACTAGAATAGTTCCCATGCTCATAAATGACCTGGAGTTATGAGAGAAGCACAGGATGCTTGTTGTCATAGAAAAAGAGAATAGAACAGACAGGCAGAGAGATGCCAGTCCTTGAAAGAGAATCAGATTCCAGTGGCTTCCTATTTCTAGTTCTAACTTCATTTGGGAAACTACTGAGTGTTCCTACAGTAAAATCCCCCTTCCGTGAGCTAATGGTACTCCCTGTAGCAGTGAAAGTTACCACCAGTCCACTGGTGCTCCTTTCTCATTACTCATGCTTATTTAGTTGTCAAGTCTTACTAATTCTGCCTTGATGTAACTCTTCATGTGATACTTTTCTTCCTCTTCCCTAAGCTTTTTTATCTAATGACTTTTGGGGGGGGGCTTAATGTCTGTAATTAGATCATAGTTGGTCCACCCTGCTTTTGTCTTCAGTGTACCTTCCACACTGGACTTTCTAAAATACAGGTGGATTGTATCTCTGTCCTGTCTAAACTCTGCCAGTGAATCCTCCTTGTCCCTGTAGGTTTCCTGTTGGACTCTGTGGAGCCCGTGGCCTATTTTGGGGAGGCGGAATACAGTGAGAGGGAAGAGGAGCAGGTTGAGGCTGAGGACAGCTCTGCTTTGATCTGTTTTCTTTGGCATCCATAGGAGAATTTACTAAAAAGAAAAGAAAAGATATAGCTATATAGAAAATAGTTTGAAAGTCTCTGGCATACAAAATAAAGTCCAAATGTTTTAGTACGTTGTACAAGGCCTTTCATGATTGGTCCCTGCCTGCCTTTTTATTATAACTTCAGCTACTATTCCCCAGTGTGCTTCCTGTACCTCCCCTAGAACCTGCAGTACTCTAAACGCACCAGGTACTTTTTACTGCTGTGAGCCTTTGCATATGCTGTTCACTATGCCTTTTTTCTTATCTGTATGCTCAACTTCCAACATCAGTCAAGAATCTATTCAAATAGTATTCTACTATGATTTTTCTCTCCCAGGTGGAGTTAGTTGTGCCTCTTCTGCTCATAGAACTTCTTTATAGGAGGGGCTCAGTGGCTCATGCCTGTAATCCTAGTGCACTGACAGGCTAAGGCGGGTGGATTGTTTGAGCTCGGGAGTTTAAGACCAGCCTGAGCAGTAGTGAGACCCTGTATCTACTAAAAACAGAAAAACTAGCTGGATGTTGTGACAGATGCCTATAATCCCAGTTACTCTGGAGGCTGAGACAAGAAGATCGCTTGAGCCTAAGTGTTTGAGGTTGCTATGAGTTATGATGATACCACAGTACTTTATACAGGGCTACAGAGTTAGACTGTTTCTAAAACAAAAACAAAAACCTAAAACAAAACTTCTTGATAGATCTCTGCTGTAGGTCTTACCTCACTGAGCTGTGGTTGTTTATATTTCCTTCTCACTGCATAGACTTTGAGTTCTTTGAGGACTGGAACTATGTCTTCATCAATTTGCATATTAATTGCTTAACATTTTTCCTGTCAATAAGAAGTGCTCAGAAAACCTCTGTCACATGACTGGGTCAGATCACTAGACCATCTGCCAACTCAAAGTTTACTTATTCCCAAAGTTATAATATCTCTTAAATCTAGTCATTGTAAGACTATTACAATGTAGATTATTAATCTACTCATTTAATACAGTATTTAAAATTACTTCTATAATTGGAGAAGGTAAACAGAAATCTAGAGCTTCTTTGAATGAATGTCTATGATGGGCACTTTTATGTTTGATCTGAAACTCTTATCATGTGTACTAGCTCTGTGATCTAGGTCAAGTTTCTCAATCTTTCTGTAAATCCATTTCCTTATCTGTAAGATAGGTATGATAACAGCATTTACTTTAGAATTACTGTTAGTATTAAATATATTGAAGTATGCATAGCTTTTAATGCTTGGAACATGCTAAGGGTTACTTATTAGTATTACTTTGAATTAGTTAAGGTGGAAAGAGGATCTACACTTATCACATGCACAAAAACAATTTTGTTTTGGTGTTTTTGAGATAGAATTTTGTCCTGTGGCCAGAATAGAGTGCAGCGGCATAATTATACCTCACTGCAGCCTGGACCTCCTGGGCTTAAGCAATCCTCCTGCTTCAGCCTCCCATGTGCACCACCATGCCTGGCTAATTTTTTAATTTTTTGTAGAGACAGGCTGGTCTCAATCTCCTGACCTCAAGTGATCCTCCTGCCTCAGACTCCTAAAGTGCCGGGATTACAGGTGTGAGCCATCATGCCATGCTAAATTATATAAGATTTATATAGCCACCTAAATCCTTTTTAAGGATGAGGCAGAGAATAAATACAAAATAATTAAAATACTTACAGAAGTTTTAGATCTTTCAAATCTTTTTGTTCTGTTAAGAGTGCTTTCTTTTGATTTTTTTTTTTTAGAACTGGAATGATTACAGTCACCAAACTTTTGTCTGGGATCATCTATCAGATCTCCTTGAGCTGCTTTTAGATCCAGAGCAGCTTACTGCATCATTTCATTCAACCCATAGTAGTTTAGTGTCACAAGAAGCTGTTGTGGCACTCAGCTTTCTTATTGAAGGTACAGTAAGTAGAGCCAGGAAAATCTATCCACTCCATGAACTTGCACTGTGGCAACCACTGCATGCAGAAAGTGGCTTCTCAAAGATCTCTAAGACTTTCTCTTTCTACAAGCTGGAAGCCTGGTTGAGATCCTGTTTGACTGGGAATCCATTTGGTACATCTGCTTGCCTCAAATCTGGGAAGAAATTGGCTTGGGCTCACCAAGGTATTTTTTAATATTTTAATCTATATTAAATTGAATGCCAAGTTAAGGAACCTAATGTTTTTTGGTATGCTAATGATCACACATCTTCTGGATAGGACCTAAAAAACAGTGCTACTCTAAAAGAAAAAGGGAATATCTGTCTTTTGTATATGACTTTTTCTCTCAAGGTAGTATCAATCTGAAAGAGTTAATATTAGTTAAGGTCCTTTTGGTTGCAGTTAACAGAAACTCCAACTACAATTAGTCCTCTCTTTGCTCTGCTTTTCTCTTCTCTGACTCTCTCTCCTTCTTACTCTCATGCTTATTTGCTTGAGGCTTTCCTGTTTTCCATAAAACACAGCAGAATTTGGCCATGGCAGGGTAACAACCTCACAGAATTTTAATAGAGATAAGGTCTTTTTAGCTGCAAAGACACAAGCAGAGTGGATGTTTCTAAATTGGAAATTTAAATTTTTAGCAGAGAGAATTTCTGGTTATGTCAGGCATCTATTACTGAGAATCTAGCAATGGCTAACTGGACAGGTCAGGTGCCATATCACTCCTGAGCTCAGGTACTAGTTTTAAGAGAAGAAGGGAGGGACAACATATCCCAGTAGGTGTCTATACTAGTGAGGCCAAGTACCAGGCAAAAGTAAGTAATGGGGGAAAAAATGCTCTAGTCTGGAATATACTTCCACAATCTCCAAAATTCAAAGATAGAGGAAAAAAATAGGTTTCACACAAATGTAAAAAAACATCATTTTGTATCAAATTTTTATAATTTGATAAAAAAACAAAATGGTTGAACAACATCTATGGAATCTTGAGCAAAAAGATCGTAATCCAAGACCTCTGTATCCCTCTAAGCTATTGTTCTAATATAGTGGTGTAAGACTCTCAGATATGTAAGGCTCCCATAAATATATAAGAGATAGTATGTAATTCTTGATGTTCATAAAAGAATATAGGTTCGAGAGAGTTTCCGAATATTGTTAAAATACACAGCAGTAGGAAAGAAAAAAGAATATCCAACCTCATAAGGATTATACTTAAGTGTTAATAGTGATGGATAACAGAATTACAAATGATTTTTATCTTCTTTTATTATTTTTTCTGTTAGCCATATATTAAGTACATAGTACATATGTAAGAAAATAAACTAATAAAAATAAACAACAAGAATTGTTTTAAAGGAATAATAGCATGCTTATGTGACTATTCCACGTTTGGCCAATGTTGTTTACAAGGATGTCCCAGTAGCTTGTAGGGAATTATGGTTCAAAAAGCCAGTCACATAATGGTGAGACTGTGGTAGGAGGGCAGTTTAATATTTTTTGAGTGTCAGTTTGTACAAGACTCTGTATATGATAGGAAGGTGTGCTCTCAGGTAGTAATGATCTTGGGAATAAAGACATGAACTTCAATAGGATTCATGTAAAAATGTGGCAAGTAAACTAGAAGGGGTATAAAATTAATATTATGGCAATTTAGAGAGATGAATTCTGGTTGGGATGATGAAGTAAAGCATTTTGGAGAAGCATCATGAGTTAGGCCAGCTCTGCCACTTAACTAGCCATATGACCTTAGTCATGTTATTTAACTTGAAGAGTGGACATGAAAAAAATTTCAGATCTATGGGCGATCTTAAGTGGCTTATAGATTTTAATTTTTTTCCTAAAAATTATGAAACAATACAAATACAGAAAGAACAGAGAATAGTATAAGCAAACACATCTTTTCCTGATGCCCAGATCTAACATTTTTTTTCTAAACATGTAATATCTAATTTTAGACAGGTATACACATAAATACATGTGGTTATTTTTCATATGGTTATTTTTCTTTGATTTGAAACTATCTCATTTATTTATGTTTTCTTAAATAGTTGAAGGGACAACCAAAAGAGCTAAGATTGCTTGTAATACTCATGTGGCCCCGAGGATGCATGGCATGGTGGTTATGAGCCAGGTCTATAAGCAGACCTTGGCCAAGAGCTCAGATACACTGGTGGGGGCACATGTCAAGATTCATCGTTGCAACGAATCTTTTATATATCTGCTATCTCCCTTACGGTAAGTCTTCATAGTGTACTGACTTTTTCTTTGGACTATGATTTTTTATTTTGCATCAGAGAATAACATTTTAGTCAAATAGTTTTTATTTTATTCTCATTCAGATAATTTTAACTCATTTTTTTCATTTTTCAGATCTGTGACAATTGAGAAGTGCAGGAATAGCACCTTTGTCTTGGGCCCTGTAGAGACGAGTCTTCACCTCTACAACTGTGACAATGTTAAAGTCATTGCTGTTTGCCATCGTTTGTCTGTCTCTTCTACCACAAGTTGCATCTTTCACATTCTGACACCTACGCGTCCACTTATTCTCTCTGGGAACCAGACTGTAACTTTTGCCCCCTTTCATACCCATTACCCAATGCTAGAGGACCATATGGCCAGGGCAGGCCTTGCTACAGTGCCTAACTATTGGGACAATCCAATGGTTGTATGCAGAGAGAACAGTGACACCAGTGTCTTCCAGCTCTTACCACCTTGTGAATTCTATGTATTTATTATTCCCTTTGAAATGG